>CAUYRT010068662.1:0-89397 GCA_963574885.1 Lepilemur ruficaudatus
GAGGAGGAAATGGACAGATTCCTGGAAACATACAACCTTCCTCAGTTCACCCAGGAGGTAACAGAATTTCTAAACAGACCAATCTCAAGCTCAGAAATTGGAGCAGTAATTAAGAACCTCCCAAAACGGAAAAGCCCAGGACCTAATGGCTTCACATCAGAGTTTTACCAAACATACAAAGACGAACTCACACCACTTCTTCAGAGATTATTTCATAGCATTGAGAAGAATGGAACCCTTCCAAATTCATTCTATGAAACGAACATCTCTTTAATTACAAAACCAGGAAATGACCGAACAAAAAAAGAAAATTACAGACCAATATCCCTCATGAATATAGATGCAAAAATCCTCAACAAAATTTTAGCAAATAGAATCCAACAGCACATCAAAAAAAAATTCATCACGATCACGTGGGCTTTATTCCAGGGATGCAAGGCTGGTTCAACATTCGCAACTATATAAATGCAATTCGTCTCATAAATAAAAGCAAGAACAAAGACCATATGATTCTCTCAATAGATGCAGAAAAACCATTTGACAAAGTCCAAAAAAATCCTTTATGACAAAGACTCTTAACAAAATAGGCATAGGCAGCTCATACCTTAAACTTATCAAAGCCAGCTACAACAAACTTACAGCCAACATCATATTAAATGGGGAAAAACTGAAATCATTCCTACTTCAAACTGAAACTAGACCAGGATGCCCACTTTCTCCTCTTCTATTCAACATAGTGCTCCAAGTCCTAGCAACAGCAATCAGGCAAGAGGGTGGTATTAAGTGTATCCAAGTGGGTGCAGATGAGATCAAGCTCTCGCTATTTGCTGATGATATGATTTTGTATCCCAAAAACCCCATGGATTCCTCCAAGAGCCTCCCAGATTTGATAAATGAATTTGGTAAGGTCTCCGGTTATTAAATCAATGTGCACAAATCAGAGGCATTCATATACGCCAAAAAACAGTAAAGCTGAAACTCAAATCAAAATGGTAATACTTTTTACTATAGCCTCCCAAAAATTAAATATCTAGGAATAAAGAAATTGTAGAAGATATAAAAAGAAAGAAAAATCTACCTAGTTCATGGATTGGTAGACTCAATATTGTTAAAATGTCAATTTTACCTAAAGTGATCTACAGAATAAATGCAATCCCCATCAAAGTACCATCTTCATTCGTTACAGAACTAGAAAAAATAATTCTTCACTTTGTATGAAACCAAAAAAGGCCTTGTATAGCCAAAGCAATCTTAAGCAAAAAGAACAAACTGGGAGGCATCAGTCTTCCTGACTTGAAGTTGTATTACAAAGCAATAATAATCAAATCAGCTTTTTATTGGCACAAAGACAGAACCATTGATCTTTGGAACAGGACTGAGAATCCAGAGATGAAACCATCTGCATATGGTAAACTAATCTTTGATAAAACAGACTAAAATATACATTGGGGAAAAGAATCTCTTTTCAATAAATGGTGCTGGGAAAACTGGATAGCTACATGCAGAAAAATGAAACTGGATCCCTACCTCTCACTTCTCACAAAAATACACTCAAGATGGCTAACAGACCTAAACCTAAGGCAGGAAACCTTAAGAATCCTGGAAGATGATGTTGGGAAGACCCTCTCAGACATTGGTCTAGGCAAAGAATTCTTGAAGAAGATCCCCAAAGCAATCAATGCAGCTACAAAAATAAACAAATGGGATCTGATCAAATTAAAAAGCTTCTGCACAGCTAAAGAAACTGCCAATAGAGCTGGGTGCAGTGGCTCATGCCTGTAATCCTAGCACTCTGGGAGGTCGAGCCCGGTGGATAGCTCAAGGTCAGGAGTTCAAGACCAGCGTGAGCAAGAGCGAGACCCTGTTTCTACTATAAATAGAAAGAAATTAATTGGCCAACTAAAAATACATGTAAAAAAATTAGCCAGGCATGGTGGCACATGCCTGTAGTACCCGCTACTCGGGAGGCTGAGGCAGAAGGATCGCTTGAGCCCAAGAATTTGAGGTTGCTGTGAGCTAGGCTGATGCCACAGCACTCTACAGCCCGGGCAACAGAGTGAGACTCTGTCTCAAAAAAAAAAGAAAAGGAACTGCCAATAGAGCAAATAGACAACCCACCGAATGGGAGAAAATGTTTGTTCTTTACACCTCCGACAAAGGTCTGATAACAAGAATCTACCAAGAACTCAAAAGAATTAAGAAGGAAAAATCAAACAACCCCAATTATAAATGGGCAAAGGAGATGAACAGAAAGTTTTCCAGAGAAGACAGATTAATGGCCAAAAAGCATATAAAAAAAATGTTCAGCATCTCTAATCATTAGAGAAATGCAAATCAAAACCACAATGAGATACCACCTAACCCCAGTGAGATTGGCCTCTATCAAAAAATCCCAAAACAACAAATGCTGGTGAGGATGTGGAGAGATAGGGACTCTCTTACACTGCTGGTGGAACTGCAAATTGGTGCAACCTTTGTAGAAAAGAATTTGGAGATGCCTCAAAGAGCTAAAAATAGAATTACCATTTGATCCAGCAATAGCATTATTAGGCATCTACCCAAAAGAGCATAAGACATTCTATGATAAAGACATCTGCACCCGAATGTTTATGGCAGCACAATTCACTATTGCTGGGTAGTGGAAACAACCCAAGTGCCCGTCAATTCATGAGTGGATTGTTAAAGTTTGGTATATGTTCACAATGGAATATTACTCAATTTTAAGAAAAGATAGTGAGCTAGCACCACTTATATTATCCTGGATTAAACTTGAGCCAATTATTTGAAATGAGGTGACACAAGACCAGAAGAATGGGCCCCACATGTCCTCGCCATCAAATTGGTACCAACTGATTAACACTGTGGTGCTCAAATGGCAGTGGTGTTCACTAGGGATACAGGGGGTGGTGGGTAGACCCACTTCTGAGGGATGTGGTGAGCACGGTGGAGGGGAGGGGCATGCTTGGAATGTATTTGGGGATGGGAATTAGGGGTCTCAATAGTGGGAAGGAAATCCTCTAAAACTGATTTATGTGAATAGCTGTACAACTTGGTAAATTTACTAATAACCATTTAATTGTACACTTAAAATGGAGTAAAGGCGTAATATGTAAATTATGCTTCAATAAAGAAAAAAGCAATAAAAACAAATATAGGCAATAAAAAAATAAACTTCTAAAACTGTAACGCAAATAAAAAAATAAGATGAAACAAAATATCTAAAACTTAGGGGACAATTACATAAGTTGTAATATTGGTGTAATTATTATAACAATGAAAATAAAGAGAAAGAAATTTTAAGAATTTGAAGTGAAAATGACTGAATATTTTTTAAATGTTATTTATAGGCATGAAATCATAGATCCTGGAAGGTCAGAGAACACTACACAGAAAAAATAGCCAAAATATCTAATCTAGTTTAGATAGTCAAAGTTATGGATCAGCTTGCCTAGTTTATGGAAACATCTGCTCAAATAACAGTTTGGATGTTGTTGTGAACGTATTTCAAACTAAAATAAAATCAAAATATTATTCAACAGCTCTAATCATTACAGAAATTCAAATCAAAACCACAATGAGGTACCACCTAACCCCAGCGAGATTGGCCTCTATTAAAATATCCCAAAACAGCAAATGCTGGGGTGGTTATGGAGAGACAGGAACACTCTTACACTGCTGGTGAGACTTCAAATTAGTGCAATGTCTGTGGAAAAGAGTCTGGATATTCCTCAAAGAGCTAAAAATAGAAATACCATTCGATCCCGCAATAGCATTATTAGGCATCTACCCCAAAGAGCGTAAGTCATTCTATAATAAAGATATCTGTACCTAGTTGCATTTTTGTGGGCCTTGTTTTGAAAGGTATTCTTGCTCAGGAACCAGACTTGTCTAAGACTTGGCTTTCAGAGTTGGAGCTGGGCAGGACAGGAGGGCATGACAGGGCAGGTGGGGACGGACCCAGATTTGAAGAGTCCCACTCACCGGGGGGAAGAGCTCACCCAGCTGCAGCTGCTCGTTGGTGAGGTGACACCCGCAACAAATGCAGGGTTCAGGCGTTGCAGTTGTCTTCAATTTCAGACCTGCCAGAGAGGCTGGTGGTACCCAAGGTGAAGTGGCCGGCTGCCCCGGCAGTCAGGGTTCTCCCCCCATTTCGGACTGGGACCTGGTGCTCAGAGCTGCAACTCATGGCTCTCCTCCATGGACAGTAGGGATGCTAGCAAGATAACAGGGCACGCCCAGTTATATTTGAATTCCAGAGAAACAACAAATTTTTTTAAAATCATGTGTTGCATATATTGCATGAGATTTTTTATAGTTGATCTGAAATTCAAATTTAGTTGGGTGTCCTATATTTTTATTTGCTAAATGTGGCAACCCTAATTTGAAGGCAAAAGGCAGAAGCTCCCAAAGGGGCCTTGGGTTTCTAAAGTGTCTGCTGTTTGCCCTGTTGTCTGAAGTCAAGGCTGATGGGGCTGGAGTTTCTCTTCCACTCCCTGGGTCTGCAGTTGAGCAGGGGCAGGAGCTGGAGTGTCATGCTGATGCAAAGGGAAGGGGTGTCTTGGCCGAGTGGAGGAAGGATGCCCTGGTGTCTCCTGGGAGGCCAGGTGTCCATGGGGAGCAGGCTGCTGCTGCTCTTGCTTGCCCTCTCTGAAAAGCGTCCCCAGTGCAGGTAGGATCAGCCTCTGGACAACGCCCAGCTTCCTACTCTGTTATTTGACCTCTAGGCTGTGCTCTAGTGTCCCCTAGGATGTGACCTCTGGGATGTCATCCACCCAACTCTAAGGGTCACACATGTCTCTGTCAGGTGACAGTTCTTTGCTTTGCGTAGCGGGGAAAGAGAGGCTCCTAGGAACACAGGGAGATGAGTGGCTCAGTGTTGGGTGGGGTACTGAGGCTCCAGCCCAGATCCTGGACTCCTGGGTCAGGGTAGAGCACACAGGCCTGGGCAGCTTTGTAGATGCTCCTCCTGTCTTTGGCACCAAGGGAGATGCGGGCAGAGGGACTTAGTTGGGACTGTCAGCCCGTTCCAGTGTGTGGCCCTGTGGCATGTTGTTGGGTAGCTCAGCAGTCAGTGGCCTCACCACTGGGGAAATCCTGTCAGCCCAGGGCACACGTGGCCAGGGGCAGGGGGTGGGAAGTTGAGTGACATGTTGTTATTTTTAAGTTGAAAATGACAGGTAGTGGGGGGAATGTCCACAAAGCTATTTCTGAAACCTTTGCCACTTACCGTCACTTTTGAGTACAGGGAAAGACATCCTTGAAGACAATCAATATGAAGTCTTTATTTCGGTAACTGAGCGATGAAGTGGTGAAAGCCTGGAGGAGGGTGTCATGGTCTGGAAACCCACAGAGGGATGGCCTCGGGGCAGCAAGGGAGGAGATGCCTCGGACCCCTGCCTGGGATCTCTGAGCCCTCTGCTGCCCTGGCGTTCGCCGGAGTTCTTCAGGGAAACAGAAACAGGATGAGAGAGAGAGAGAGAGATGGATTCATTTTAAGGCGTTGGCTCAAGCAGCCATGGGGGCTGGCACGTCCAAAATCCATAGGGCAGGCCGGTGGGCTGGACACTAAGGTGAGAGTTGATGTCGCCGTCTTGAGGCGGAAGCCCTCTTTCAGGAAACCTCAGTCTTCACTCTTAAGGCCTTTACCTGATTGGGCAAGGCCCACCCGGGTGGCAGAGGGTGATCTGTTCGAATCAAAGTCTACTGGTTGCAGATATTAGTCACCTCTAAAAATATCTTCACAGCAACATCTGTCTGGTGTTTGCCCAAACAAGTGGGCACTGCAGCTGAGCCCGGTCATGACATGAAGCCCACCATCACGCCTTCCCTCTGCACCCTCTCAATCCACTGTGCCCACTTGCTCCTGACAGTGGTCGGAGGGGAGTTTCTGCCTTGGATGGGAAGAGTGCTAAGGAAGGGTGTGGCCACATGGTTCAAGATGGAAATTTGATGCGGGGGGGAGCAGGCAGAAGATTTCCCACCCGGGTCATCCCTTGGCCTCTGCCCAGCGGACTTGTCACCACAGTGGCGCGGCATCTCCCTGCCTGATGCCTTTACTCAGGTCTCTGCGGGAAGGACTTCCCCTCCCATCTCCCCTGAGCTCTCTTCCTCTTTAGTTATGACCCGGCTGCGACTTGTGGCTCCCTCTGCAGCGTGTTCCCACACAGGGACGGTCCCTGTGGGCACTGGGCTGCCCGAAACCCCACCGCCCAGGATGGAGAATCCCTCACCGCCAAGACGGCTGCACAGTTATTGTTTTAAAACATAAGCTTTTTAGTTCAGAATAATTTCAGATTTACAGAAACGTTGGTAAGATGATAGCGAGTTCCCACATACCCTTCACGTGGTGAACCCTGAAGTTACCATCTTCAGTTGCCACAGTACATTTGTCTTGAGTGAAACCCGGCACGGTGCGTCACTGTTAACTAAACTCCAGACACACTCAGATGTTATTAGTTTCCCCACTAATGTCCCTTTTCTGCTCTCGGATCTGATCCCGGGCCCTGCATTGCAATTAGCGCTCCCTTGCGTTTCAGGCAGGCCCTGTCTGCTGCCCCTTGCTCCTCTCTTCGCGCCTCTCCGGTGCTCCCTCCTCCCCTCGCTAGCCTGCACTGGAAGCTTCTGGTACTGTCTGTTGGTCGGTGCTCAGAGGCCTGACCCAGGCCTTCCCTTTCTTCCTGGGGGCGTGCTGGGAAGAAGAGAGCCGCCTTGGCTGCTTGGTAAATATTTTACAACGTCTAATGGAATCAAGTTGTTTACTCTGCAGGAAATAGAGAGGCATTAGTTAAGGAAAGTAACAAGCTGCTGCTGACGCTTCAGGTTTAGCGAGAGGCCTGGGAGCTTGAGTGACTTCTACTTAAGGAGTAGCAATGCCAGCCTGCAGCAAGAACATCCCAGAAGGGATTCGCTTCCACTTTCTCTTGGGGCAGGGCTCCGGCCACCAAAGCCCCAAGGGGCCAGGTTGTGGAAGCCGGGCTCCCTGCAGCCTCAGACCCACTGGGGACCTTGCTGGGTCCCGTAAATGTCCCCGTGCAAACCTCATTCCCAGATAGTTCCCCCCTTGGCCTTTCCCCTTCAGCTGACTCTCCTGGCTTGTTCCCTTTGCTGGGGACCCTATTCTGAGTCTCCGAGTCTCCGCCCTGGGGGAGCCCCTGTCCCTTAGCACTATGTCTTCCTTGTGGTGGCCCAGCGACAAAGTGAGAGGGGACTGCTCAGGTGAGTGCAGAGTCTGGGACCCCACACATCCTGTCACTGCCCTTGGCATTATTTCCTGCTCCTTCTGCCCTCCCAGCCTCACTCATGGTCCCAGACTTTTCCATACTTTGCCCCCCAAGAGTTTCATTTCACAGAAGAGTGAAATAAAAATGTTTATTATTTAAACCAAGGCACATAAAGACCGTCATAAATTGTTTGGATGCCGTTTAGAAGCTGTGCTTTGTGCTAAAGTTTAATGTGAAGTCAGAAGGGAATCCGTGAAGGAGGCTGTGCAGAATCCTGAGTTAAGGGGAAGTGGATTCTAGAGAGCCTGGTTTGTAGCGGGGTCCTCCTTTCCAGCCAGGCCGTCTGGCTGCTCTGGGGAGGCTGCTGTCTGCCTTGGCCTTTCCTGCTTGCGCCATGGCTGCTTCTCCCTCCTGGCAGCCTGGGCACTGGCCTCCCACGATGAGCTGCCAGTGTGGTTCCAGATGCCCCAGTGCAGCAGCTGCCCCGGCCTGGCTGTCCCCTGGTCACCAGGGAGCTGTGCAGCTGAGCCTGCTGGGCTCTGGCTGGGGACGTGCCGGAGCGATTGGTTGGGCTTTGGGGATTTCTGCAGTGCCTCTGGTCATCTTTTGGGCAGTGCTTTGCATTTAGTAAGTATGAGCTTGCGTGTGATAACATAGGATGAGCTGAAGACCCAGACCCTAACCCTGAGAAAGGGGATCCAAGACAGATGACACTACGGTAGACAGACGGATGGCTGCCCCATGGTAGAGCAGTCAAGGACTGAAAAGAAAGCACGCAAGTGGGTCACGGTGCTGCACTGCTGAGAACTAGCTGGGTGACACTTACGCTGTGGGAGCTTGGGGCGTTTATGAGGGCAGAAGGGGAGACGTGCTCACTCCCTTCTAGCTCATGAGAAGGCTGGCTGGTTGGGGGAGGCGAGGAAGGGGGCCGGGCTGTGGGCTGGAGGAGCATTTGGCCTGTGCAGGGCCCTGCGGGAGTGGGGTGAACAGGCCAGGCAGGGGGCACGGCCGTGACTCCTGGGGAGAGGCAGGGGACTCAAGGTCCGTGCTGGTCGCGAGGGCAGCAGGGGCTTCTCCGGGCCTGGGGCAGGGAGTGGATCCGGCCTGAGAGGAGGAGAGCAGCACAAAGCAGAGGCATCAGTGCAGCGCTCTGCACAGCACGTGGGCAGGGCAGAGGGGTAAGCGTGTGGCTCAGGGTGGGCAGTGTGGCCTGGAGGGGCAGGTGATGCAGATCTGCATAGAAGGACATGGCGTTGCTGCGGGAAGGTGGACAAGGCAGGGTGGGGGTGGGAGGCAGTCTCCAGGCCTCGTCCTCTCTGGCGCCCTCTTTATTTTTGCTCCGAAGAATCTGTCCATTCAGTGTGTCAGCTTCTGGGGAGGGGTCTCCCCCAGCCTTAGGCTTCTAGGCTGGGTCCTGCAATTCAGCTACCATTGGGGATGACAGGAAAGCCCTCCTTCCTTTCGCCATTCTCCTTTCTCGGCCCTCACAGGGAGGAGTGGCTGGTGCAGGGCACGTTTAGGCATTTCTGCGGCCCCCAGCCAGAAGTCGTAGAGCCAGCAGGGCCTCAAGTCTTCGATTCCTAACAAAAAGCAAGAAGAAAGATCAATATAGGATTCCTCCTCCAACCCACCCCAGGCAGGCAACTCACATACGGAGTGATAAGGTCATCCCGGACTCTGCGCATCCGCCTCTGGGCCCAGGGCAGACAGTTTCATGGCTCTCGCGTCTGGGCCATTTGTCCCAGAGACCTGGGAGCTAGCCAGCTCTGGGGTGTCCGGAGGCATCTCACAGGCTTAGCAGCTCTGGATTAAAATGTTCCAAATGTACGTATTATGGACCCTAAGCTGAAGCCCCAGAGGGCTGGTGCTTGGCTGGGAGCCGACACACTGCTCAGGGTGGGTGGGGTGCTGGCACTGGGTGAGCCTGCAGATGGAGGCAGTGGGCCCCCCGTGTGGGTCATTCCCTTTGTGGTTATCGCTGGGAGGAAGATTCCACCACGGCCTTGTCCCTTAGGGCATGAGAGCCATCTGCAGAGCTGGTGCGCATGCATGTTCCAGGGTCTGCTTGCAGAGTTTGTGATTCACATCTGGGGTATGGCCCAGGAATCTTGAAAATCTCTCCTGAGCAATCCTGCTGTGCGGCCAGATCTGGGGACCCTTGCTCAAGTCCACCTTCTCTTCTGGAAACGAAACCCTGGAGGCCACTAGCTCAGTCTCTCATGATTCTAGTCTGAAAGGGAGATTAGCACACCTTGGGGCTTCCTTTCCCCTTGATTTTAATTGTAGAAAGGTAAGAAATGTTACCTGTAGTGTCCCTCAGATCTCAGAGAACAAAGTGCTCAGGAAGACCCAAGTCTGAAGCTGTTTGGAGCCCAGCGAGTGGCTGCCAGTGGGCATCCGGGGCCCTGGGACACCCTGTCCTATAGTAAAGTGGTAAGGGAGGGAGCAGTGTCAGGAGGAAGAGGGGGCCTTGGGCTTGGGACAAATTAGGGTTTTCCCAGCAGGATGACCAACTTCCCCAGGCAATGAAGCCACACCCAGAAAAGCCTGGGAAACAGGCCACCTGCTGACTTCATGTCAGGGGTTTCCCACTTCTCCTCCTGCCTTGCTTTGCTGGTTCTGATTTGGGGTGCAGGGCAGGGCTCCAAGGTGAGGCCTCGTGGCTCCTCCTGTGACAGCCTGGGCACTCAGCTGCCTGTGGGCATGCGGTGCTCTGTGTTCTCATAAAGGAGCGCTCATTCCCCAGTTACTGCTGATGCTGTGCAACTGTGTTCCCCAGGTAAGCTGTGCTGTGGGATTGAGCACCACCCCCACCCCCGGAAGCAGAAACCCTAGCGGGGATCTACTTCCAGCCAGGCCACTTCCTGGCATCTGTGACCAGGTCAGGGGCTCCACCTCCCGAAGCCTTAATTTCTCCATTTGTAAAAGAAGATTTTGAGTTCTGTCTTCTCCCTTGTAGAAACATTTCAGACACCAAATGACCTGATAGTGTGAGAATATCTTGAAAATTCTAAAGCAAGGTCCGTGAACTTGGAACATAAATGAGTGAGCTGGGCAGTGACATGATGGGAGCTGTGGAGACCTGGAGAACTAAGTTAGATTCGATCAGAAAAAAATAAACGCCATAGGTTTCCAATAAGTCATATTTATGGGCCAAATTTGGCCTGTAGGCCAACAGTCAACCTCTACTGTAAGGTATTGTTCAAAAGCCAGATAGTTATCATAAATTTCCATACCACATTCATCAACTATGATGTTGCAACATTTCCAGCAATGCCCTTCAAGTATTTTACGCCTGGATGTGCGTATGTGTAGGGGCCCTAAGAGCATGGCTTCTTAGAAGCAGCCTGTGTAGATTCAGATCCTATCTCTGACACTTGGGGCACACTGTTTCAACTGCTATGCTCATTTTTCTCTTCGTCATTTGTAAAATGTGGATAATAATAGTACCAAACTCATTGGAATCCTGTGAGGTTTGAATGAGACAACTCATGAAAAGTGATTAGCACAATGACTGCTCATAACTTACTCAGTAAAAGCTTAATGTTACTATTGTTGTTGCTGTTTGTTTTATTCTCTGCTGTGTACCCCAAAGATCGGTGTAAGCAGCAGTAATAACAGATGGTCACACGGACTAAGAGACACAGGGAAAGACGAGCAAGAATTTCAGAGCAGACAAAGACGACCACAAAGGTTTCATGTGTTTCCTGTTGTAAACATTTTACGTTTTACTTTGAGTTTCCTGATAACCACAGGGGACAGGGAGAAGTGGCCTCCTGGGTCCATCCTTATCTTGCCTAAGAAGCAAAGTAGAAAAGACTCCATCCTTGAGTAAAGGGTTGTGGATGTACATGGATAACTCCGGGTGTGGAATTTGGAAACTATTTTCCTCATTTCACATGTCTGACCTCAGCTTGACACCGTAGTTGTTGGTAAACCTCAGCTGGTCCCTTGATGCTGGGACACATAGAAATGGTCCCTGCAGAGCTAGGCCTTTAAAATTCAAGGTTTGGGCCAGGTTCTCCATCTTCCTGAGTGCCCCAGATCGTGGGTGCTGCTCAGGTCCTGCAGTAGTCCCATCTGTGCCTGCACCAGTACCTAACCCTCTCCCTGAGCAACCTGGTCCTTCTCTTCCCAGCATGCACATGGCTTCGGACACCTGCCTCTCCACCTCCCATCTTGACATCTTTTCTGAGGGTTTCCTAGATGGTGCTTTCCTGTGAACATATCTGACTTAAATTTCTGATGCCTAACGGATCTGATTCCCCATGCTTCTGAGTACCCCAATGCACTTGGGATAGAGTGTAGCCAGTGTGTAATTTCTGGAAGAGTTGTTTCCGGCGGGTGCACTGCTGCACTGTTAATGTGGAGTATTGAAGTGCACGTTCCCAGGGTGGAGACACTGTGTATCTATTCATCTTGCTCTGAATTACATCCTAGGCACGAAGGACACTTAATAAATCAATGTCCTGATAAAGATGGTGGTGTTGTCGGTAAATGATAATAATCGAGAATGCAAGAGGAAAACATGACTTTCTTTGAATGTGAACCTTAGTTTTTGGGGAAAAGAAAGCTCTGTCCAATGTGTTTATTCTGAGAGAGCAGCGTGTTGAGTTTGCAGACCCAGTGCGAGGGCCGGATGAAAGGAGTGGTGTAGTGTTTTACTGCTGAGTCCTTCCAAATATTTCTGGGAACTCTGATGAGTCAGGACAAAGGGCCCATCTTTTCACAACCACTTGTGGCTCACTAATGGGAAGTGAAGAGACAATTACATGAAAAAAATTGATCTATGGATGATTAAAGGGTCTTAAAATAACTCACCAATCCTTTGCCATGTTACAGATTACAGTGCGTGAACTTTGCAGTCAGAGAACATGACAGCGGCACGGAGGGTGAGTCCTTCTGGTGCTGGTTCCCAAGATGCAGGGAGCATCCTATCACCTGCGGGGCCAGTCCCCAGTCGTCCCGTACCCTTGCCCACCCCCGCCACTGACTTCATCACTCTTATATCTGTGAGTCACCACGCCTCGCATAGACATCTTCTATCTCATTGTATTATCATTTCTTATTTACAGATCAGTCTCTCCGGCCTGTGAGGAGAGACCAGCGTGGGGTGGTATCTTGTGCATCTTTCTATGCACAGGACCTAGTAGGTAGTAGGCTCTCAATAGGTATTTATTGAGTGAATTAAATAATTTATGGAAGAGCACACACACAAAAAATCACCCGGTCCTTCCCTTCCTGGTAATGTGGAGGATCCCGGAGAGTTTTAATATCTTGTCTGGAACCTGGCCGCCCTGTGGCCCCTGCAGGGACGGGATCCTTTGCTTCCCATCTCCAGGTGCAGTGTTCGGGGATGGAGTTGATGAGTTGTGGGGGGTTTTCCCCCCTCTTTTTTGTCTACTTTGTTTTTTCTTCACTCGTTCATTCATTAAGTCATACCTATGTTATTTATTGAGCAGCTACTGTAGGCAAGGTACAAAATAAAACAAGTAAAGAATCTTACTAGCTTTTATTTTAACCGGGGAAGATAGCTAGTAAATTATGAGCATAATCAATAGGTAAGTCAGAAGGAAGTAAATGCCACGTAAAAAAGAAAAAGGAGAGCCAGGAGGGAGAGGATTGGCAATACTGAGGAGGGGCAGGTGGCAGGCTGCAGCGTTACCTGGGGTGAGAGTGAGAAAGTGAGATTTGAGCGAAGACTTGAGGGATGGAAGGGACTTGGTCTTGCAGATACCTGGGGACGTGTGTTCCAGGCAGAGAAAACTAAAGCAGAGGCTCCAAGGTAGGTGAGCTCTTGGAGGGGCGGGGGTAGCCGTAGTGGGGTGGGCCGGGATGAAGGGAGAGCGGGACGTAGGAGATGATGTGAGAGGAGCAGCCAAGGCCACTTTGGAAAGGACTTCGGCTTAGGTCCAGAAGGAATGGGAGCCATTCAGGGATTGTGAGGCAGGGAATGACATGATCGGACTTGTTTTAAAAAGGACTGTTTGTAACTGTTGTATTGCAAATAGACGTTAGGAGGGCAAGGATAGAAAGAGGGAGACCCTAATAGGAGGCTATTAAAATAACCCAGGCTGAAGATGGTGGTGATATGGACCAAGGGGGTAGCAGTCGTGGAGGCGGTGAGAAGAGGCAGATGGTGGGTATATTGTGAGCCAGCGAGACGTCCTGATGGGTTCCACACCGAGTGTAGGAAAGAAGGAGGGAGGGCAGGCTGCCCCAGGGCTTTTCATCTCAGCATAAAGCTGGACGGAGCTGCCATCAGCGGTGACGGAGCAGGCTGAGGCTGGAGTTGGACTCCCCACCCCCGGCCAGGATGTGGCTTCATCCCTGGGGTGGAAGAGCAGTGGGGACACGGGGAGGCCTCCCGTCCCAGGGGGACCACGACCCCCAACTGTGCTGGAGCCGTCACTCTTCTTTCTTCACCAATGCAAATGTCATCCTGTCAGTATCCTCTTTAAGATTCATCACTTCCCCCATGGCATCTACCTTGATTAATTTTACCTGGCCCAAGTCTCCCAGTTCATTCCATATTCATACGTAGATATGCTTTACTTAGCACAATAGATGAGTTTTTGAAAAGAGAGGTGTAAGTCACCTTTTAAAAAAATATTAAAGCCTATTTTATATTCACCAGGGGACCTAACTATTTAAAGTACCCTATTATTAATGCTTTTGTAAGGTGAAGAATCCTTTTGTTAGATGACTATGGATCTCCACTAATTTATCAGTTTTGAAAGATCATGTTGTAATGTGTAAAACTGAGTGCACACTTACATAATATGTCTGTGCGCAGGAGGTCCCTGCTAAGCATCTCATCAGCGGGGCCCACGGGGCCTTCGGCTCAGTGCACTATCACCTGAGCTCATCATTTTCCTCCTAAATCCTCTTCTTCCTGCACTCCCGGTTTCGCTCAGGCCTGAAACCTCAGCAGCTCATCCCTTCTCCACACCTGTGAACTCTCTCACATCTCCTGCATTCTGTCTGTGACCCTCTGCCTCTGTTATAGTTCAGGTGCCAAGGACATTGCAATGGACTTTTATTTAATTCTTCTCCCTGTAACTACATGATCCATCTTCTCTGATGCATCTTCCCACATTCAGCGATCCAAGCCATCCCCCAAGAACACAGGTATCATGAGCCTTCTCTGCTCAAAGACCTATGGTCTCCCCATCACCTTGCCAAGAGCTCACAGTCTACACACTGTAGCATGGTATCCAAAGCCCTGCCTGTGAGCGACGCAGGCACCTTTCTGGCCTTCTCATCAGTACTTAGCCATTCATCCTCATGTATCCCAAGGAGCATCCGTGATAACACTTTGCCTTTGCCCTGCAGCCTGAGCGTGAGCAGATGGGGGCCCGCACCTTCATCTCCCCTGGCCTGCAGTGCCCTCAGACCACCTCACTCTGCTCAAATCCTTTCTTCATCTTTTAAAGACCAGCCCAAGCACCCCGTTCGTTTCGAAGCCTTCTCTTTCTTTGGACAGAAGTGACCTCTCCTCTGTAGCACCGTATGCAAATCACTATTACAGCACGCATCCCTCTTCTGGTGTATTATTATTCCCCCTCTCATATCTTCCTCCTCGACCTGTCTGCTTCCCGCTGGGCACTATCTTAATCCTCACCTTTATCTTTCTGCCTTCTAGTGTGTGCAGTGAGCGCTCAATAAAACTATGCCGCACGACTATATGACTGTCCCTTTTCTTATTAACATTTTATTGTTGACATGGACTGTGTTAAATTGCAAGCTTTGTGAGGTCTGGAGCTGTCCTTGGCTTTCTTGCCTTCATCTCTTCCCATACGGTCCCCACAGATGGTGTGTGTTGTGCGGATGCAGAATTCACCATTAGCCCTTGTGTATTCAAGGTTGCAGGACCCTGGCGGTGGGTGTGCAGCAAATTGGGAATTCATTCTGGGCTCTCTGGCCTCTGGTTTGTTTATTTATTCATTTATGTATTTATAGCCTATGTGGCGGGCATGAATTTCAGGCCACAACAGTAGGGTGCAAGAAATGTCACATTTCTTTATTTCTCTAAATCAAATTTAACCAGTGCCAAGCGTCCACCTGCTGAGCTTGCAGGAAATTCAGTCTGTCTTTTGAGAGCCCATTCCCCCTCCCCACCAGGACTGTACAGAAGCCTCAGGGTTCTCACCGGTTCTGAAGCCCTGGAAAAGAGCTCTTCAGTTGGAGGCCCACTCTGGTCACTTCCTAGCCCATGTGATCCACAGGCTAGTGGTCCCCTGCTTCCATGTTAGGAGAGTCTGAGAGTTTAGGCTGGGAGCATCAGGCCACTCCTGAGATCTCCCCATGGTTCCAAAGCGCTGGGAGGAAAAGAACCCCAGCCTCTACCACTCATGGTGCCTCCAGAAACCAGGCCCCTTTTCAGCCTCAGGGACCATTCTCCTCCCTCTTTGTGTTTGCCTGCTGCCCCTGCAAGGCTGGGTGGGTCTGTTCTCTTAGTGTCCAGGACTTGCTGCTTTTAGCCACATGAATTCATAATAACCTCTAAGGCAAGGAGACACGTAATTCTCTACACAGAGGAGGGAAAATACCTCTTGTTCCTTTTAGCTATATTCAGTATTTGCAAAAACCAAAAATAATCCAAAACATTACTATCTGAATTCTTTTTCTGTCATGCATCTTAATAAAGTGATTTATACAGAGTATATTTGCCATAAATTTATGACAGTATAGCAATAGAAATAAAGAATGGGAAAATATAAGTATAGATAGTTAAGATGAGGAGGGAAAGAATCTAAACTTTCATTAACTGTAATTGTTATAGTTGAGCTTCACATTTGTCTCTAAGCTTCCTAGGAACCAGAGTGAAAAGGGACATGCTGTTTCATGACTCTCAGAAAGAAATGATCCATTTCTCCAGGTAAGCAAAGTTTTGCTTATTACTTGATTCTGAAATAATTTCTTATGTGAGGCTTTATAAAGTAAATAAGAAGCAAAAAGTCTTCTATAAAATTTGTAGAGTATTACATGAAGATCTCTGCTGCTTGAAGCTTGTGCCTCCTGACAACCACTTGGGAGGAGGGTGAGTGTGCCTGTGAGCCTGTACCTAGAAGCACAGACCATAGACACTGGCACCCCCTTCTTTTGTTACCTTTTATCTCCTGTTAAAACTTCTAAATATGGCCAGATATTGCTGATATCATTGCTGCACCACAGTCTAAGCAGAATAAAAACAGATAAACATCTCCTAAAGATCACGACAGAAATGCATGGCCAGACTGGGCAGGTGGGTTCTGATCCTGAAGGTGCCTTTGCCTGTTGATAGCCTTGGCCAGTCCTGTCTCCTGCTGCAATCTCACTGAGCACAGGGACTGGCACTCCATATTTATCATAGAATCACCAATGCTGAGCACTGTGTTTGGCATTTGACAGATGCTAAATTAATCATTATTGAATTAACATGCTTGTTTTTTCCTTTATTTCATATCCATAACGTGCTCTAGTAAGTTACCTCCAATGTTTCAGTAGTAATGTGGAGCCAATGAAAAGTTCTTCTAAGGTAGACCCTCTCCCTTCATTGATGACAGGCCTAGGAAAATAGGCCTGAGGTTTCATCAGTGACTTAGGGGCCACACGAGGGAGAACAGATTGTACTCTCAGTGAGGACAGTGACAACTGGTTGGCCACTGGGCGGAAAACATGAGGGTGTGGGATGTGGAGGAATATGTGTGAGCTTGGTAAGCAGGAGGCCTGACTCAGGTCTTAAGAGTGAGTCTTTACTGGCTGTGAGTACTTGGGCAAGTCATCTAGTTTCCTCATCTGTAAGATGAGGACAATATCATCTATCTCATGGTTTTTGTTTAAAATTAAAAGGCTCTCTGCAAACTGAGAATTGCTAAGGAAATGTTGTTTATTATCCGTGTTGTTACCGGTTGTCATAGTAAGGAGTGAATATTCCAGCCCAGGAAACTGCATGAAAGGAATCTCGGCAAAGAATGAACAAAATACATTCAAAAGACAGTGACTGAAACACTTCCAGGATGGCAGAGTAGGTACTTCCAAAATCACTACTCCTCCATAAAATCAAGGAAAACATGGCAAAGATTGTCAAAATCCACTTTTTATAACCCTAGAAATTAACTAAAAACTTGAAACAATGCGAGGAGCATTTGTTCAAGAAAAATGGCTGAATCTTGCTAAAAACAGTAAGCTTCATGGCATATTAACTTACTCGATTTCCATTCACCTCTACCCAGCTCTGCAATATTCTTAAAAAGCCCAATAGCCTCACAACCCCCGTAGCTGTAAAAATCAGCAGCCTAGCAGCCACTAGAGGGGACAGAATGTGGTTGGAACTCCCCCTTAAAACTCCATCTCCAGAGAGTTATTACAGTATAACCTGCCTGGCAAACTCCCTGGAAATTCCCTATTCTCAGGGGTTGTCTATTTGACCAGACTCCTGGCTCACTGAGTGTATACAGTCCCGTCATCATGGCATTTGTCAAAAATAATCAATGGTAAGTGTTTGACATCACTGTTGCATGAGTCAGTGATACCAGGTAGGGAAGATAAGAGACGGACCACAATACTTATAAAAGGAAAATTTGAGAATGAGAATTTTCACAGGCACTTTGAAAAGCTTTGGCATATTCCTGAGAATCTAGAAAGTCACAGAGAGCCCCTCAGCAAAGGCTGGGAGAGATATTGACTCAACACATTTAAGGAAATCTCTGTTCAATCTAGACTTCAATAGCTACATTGATGAAGAATACAGACTTTATAGAATTAGTCTGGGAAAGTCACTAAACATAGAAACAGCAATGAAAGAGCAGCAACAGCAAACCCTGGGGGAGAGTTTCCAGAGTTGCCACATAATATTATTTAAAATGTGCATTTTCAGCCAAGTGTGGTGGCTCACACCTGTAATCCCAGAAGTTTGGGAGGCTAAGGTAGGAGGATTGCTTAAGGCCAGGAGTTTGAGACCAGCCTGGATGACACAGTAACCAAAAGAGAACTATACCAGTATCAAACAAAATAGACTTTAAAACAAAATTTTTACTAGAGACAAGAATGTTTTATAATGATAAAAGGGTCCATCTATCAGGAAGATATAACAAACATAAACATATATGCATCTAACAGTAGAGCCCCAAAATACATGAAGCAAAAGTTGACAGAATTGAAGGGAAAAATAGACCATTCAATAATAATAAAGACTTCAACATCTCACTTTCAATAATGGATAGAACAACTAGACAGAAGATCAACAAGGAAATAGAAGACCTGAGCAACACTATAAATTAATTAGGCCTAACAGACACCCATAGAATAGTCCGCCCAACAGCAGCACAATATACATTCTTCTCATGTGTACAGAGAACATTCTCTGGGATAAGCCATATGTTAGGCCGTAACACAACCTTAATAAATTTAAAAGGATTAAAATCATGCAAAGTAGGCTCTCCAGCCATAATGGAGTTAACCTGGAAATCAATAACAGAAAGATTTTTGGGAAATTCACACATATATCAAAATTAAGCAACACATTCCTAAATTACTAATGGGTTAAAGAAGAAATTAGATAATAGTAATAGATTTGATTTCTAATAGATTAGAAAAAGCTAACAGATTTGGACTACAGAGCAATGGAATATTTATAAGCAAGATGTCACAGTGTTAGTGACCAATTTGTATCCGATTCATTTGAGATGAATGAAAACTAAAACACAACATACCAAAATTCATGAGATGCAACTCAGGCATTGCTTAAAGGGCAAATTATGGCTGTACATGCTTCACTTTAAAAAGAAGAAAGATCTGAAATCAGTAACCCAAATTTTTACCTTAAGAAATTAGGGGGAAAATGGGTAAACTAAACCTAAAATCATAGAAGGAAGGAAATCAATATAGATTAGAGCAGACACAAATCAAACAGAATAAAAAAACAATCTGAAGACTAGAAAAAGATCAAAAGTCAGTGGAGGAGCTCGGGAGGACCGGTCAGGAGGAGCTTCAGAGGACAGGGGGCCGGCCGTTCTGGGAAGGGCCCTGTGCTGGGCTGTGTTCTGTTTCGAAGTGTGGGCCAGAAGAAGACATTGGAACTTTCTCCTAAAAGAGAAACAAAATAAAACAGGTATTCTACGAGGATTGTTTTGGTGGCATTCCAGATGCATTGTAAATGGCTAGAGCATTTCATCAGTCTGGGAAGCAAGAGGCCATGTGATAATGCATGCAGCTGGGGACAGAAGTCAAGGGTCAGGGTCAGTGTGAGAGGGACTGGGAAGGAAGGGAGAGAGACGTCACAGGACGTGATGGTGATGGCTGTGTGTGTGTATCTTTCACTGGAAAGTAAGAAAGGAGGAAACTGAGCCTAGTCCTGGCTCTGTAATTTACTGCCGTTTGGTCTCAGGCAATTCCTCTGAGCCCTTAGTTCCTTCACCTAGTGAAATGAGACTAGCAGTGCTCGCCTGGCCTAAGTCCCAGGATTTCTGTGTGATTTAAATGGAGTAACATGTAAAATAGGACAGCTATGAACTGTGAAACTCTCAACAGATGTGCGAGTTTGCTTGCTAGTATCATCACGAGTTCAGTTTTTGACGCGCTTTTTCAATGGTGAGAATATCCAAGTGTTAATGTTGAGTGGGCAGCTGGAAACATGGGCAGGCATTCTGGAGAGAAATTAGCATCAGAACTAACACGTGGGCGTTGCCTGCCTATGTCAGGACCGGTGGAGTGGGGCTAGGGTAGGATGGACAAAGACTCAGTCAGTGGAGAAAGCAAAGTGGTTAGGAGCAGAGGCGGGTGGAGGCATGAAGGGGCCATGGCTCAGGGCAGGTGTCACAGAGCAGCAGGTGCCAGTACCTGAGGTGTGAAAGAGAGAAGACGGGGAAGCGGGACTGGGGGGAGAAGATGTCTGTGAACTACACACAGGAGCTTCATTAGCAAGCGAGGAAGCAGAAACAGTGCTATCAGAATTTAGCTGGAGGATCAGAAGTGGGGAGAGGTTGCCAGAAGGGTAGACTGTGCATGTCAAACCATCGGCTTTGCAGAGAGAACGGGGACACTTTCAGAGTCTCGTGTTGAGATTTCAGGATTCTTTATTTTGAAATAGAAACTTTGTTGTGGTTCTGCTGTTAGTGGGAGTGCCAGGGCCATGAAGGGGCCACAAGGAGGACAGGGATCCCATCTTGTCCCTGCATCTGGTGCTCTGGGTTTTGCCAGGATGAGCCACACCACATGTGATGGACAGGTGAGAAACAGGAGGGAGATGCCCTGCAAGTCAGAGGTCCCCCAAAGCTTCAGGGGCTCACTTGCTTTTCAGTGACTTGAGCCCGAGCATCTGGAGAAGCTGCCCACTCGAGCCTGCAGAGCTCACTTTGGAGACCTGGTTATACCCTAGCCGCCTGCCCCTTCCTCTGCGATGCTGGTGAGGGGACGTTCACTGGTCACAATATGGCACCGGGGTGTGATTCCAGGTGACTCACAGCTCAGGGCTCCTCTGGGAGCTGACCAGTCCAGGAGACCCCACACAGTCCAGCTGTTTCTCCAGCCTTGAGCAAGTGCAGCCTGAGGCAGATCTCCTGGCTTCTGCCCGCATGTCACATTTGCGCTTCACAGCAGACCTGCGATCATGCTGGGGTGTTGTGCTGAGGAGGGCCAGGAACGGAGAATATTCTCAGCAGCTTCCCTGGCAGGAAGATTGCAGAATCAAGTCGTGCACTTGCTCACATGGACCTCTGGGCTGCTCAGTCATCTCATAGCCCCAGGATGCTTCTTAATACGCTTGACCTCAGAAGGCACCGGAAAAGTAAAAGCAGCAAAAGTTGAGCCCAGCTACTCTGAACTGCCTACTTCATCTGTTTTCATGCAGCCTGGAAATGAAAATCGCCCTGCCTTTCGCTGTGGTTCAGTGGCATTCAGGAGCCCTGTGCTGCGGTCCTTGTGGCCACTCTTGTTCTCCCCTCCCCCACCTTCCCATCTTTCTTGTTCCCAACCTTGGGCTCAGGCGAGGATGAAAGTGCTGGGACATCAGTGGCTGGAGGTGTCTTGAGTGAGTAAGTCCTTAACCAGCCATCCCCAGCAGGTCTCCAGGGACTGTGGTACAGAGGACTGTCTCAGAAAAGTCATTCTCTTGCCAGTTAGGGCTTTGGCCTGGGTTGGTCCCCTAGATCAGGGAGGTGACCTCATCATCACAGGCCTCAGGACTCCTTTTGTACCCACGAGAGTCCGCCCCCTGGGTATTCCTCTCACCCCCACCCTGAGGTTTCATTGTGGTCTTCCATAAGGACAAAGATGCCTCCTTCCAAGTGAAGGACTGTCCCCTGCAGATGAATGTGGTAGCCGGAGGAGTTCCTGGAGGAGCAGGCAGAGGGAGCCGGGCACAGCTCAGCAGTGCCAGAGATGGAGATTCACAACAGGAAGATGCTTGCTGGAGAGAGAGCATCGCACCCCAGCATGTGTGTCCAGCCACACTCCTGCCTTCCGTGGGGGCGGGGGAGCGGGGGGAGTAGAAGTTGGAATGTGTAACCAAGGTCCTGCTCCCAAAGGCACATGTCCTTCTAGGGTTCTAAGGATGGTGGCTATTTTCAAGACTTGGGCAGGGCACTTGGATCCCTTCTTTTTTCTCCATGTGATCTTGTTCAGATGGATTCTTGTGTCGTGAGGATGTGCCAACAAGCTGTAACAGTTGGGGACTAGGTGAGTTTGGGGTGGGAGACAGTGGTGAGCAATGTGGCAGGGGTACTGGGGACATTGGTAGATGAGGAGTCTAACCAAAGAATTTGCAGGGCCGTACAAAGATAAACTGGGCCAAAAGTATGATTTCAGTCATTTTAGTGAGCCTAGATATAATTTCCTCATCACCAATTCTGTGATGTTAGGACCATATGTAATAGTAATTGTTTGAAAATGATGGTCCAGTAGCCTCAGAGTGCAAAGTATGCTCAAGTGATGTGCTTTCTTTTATAAAGTTTTCCAGCCACCCACTTGAGGCTATGTCAGGGCAGGGAGAAATGGGACGCGCTTCCCTGGGGCTGTCTGCACTGTGGGGTCTCCTCCCAGGACTCGCAAGGCTGTTCAGAGACTCAGTCCGTAAGTGATCTCATGGTGTCAGCACAGGATGTGGGGTGTCTGCAATTTTGAGAAAGGACTTGTAGTCACCTAAAGGTTATGACACTAAGTTCTCTGAACCCAGAGTGATCTCCATTATAGGAAATCCCGTTCTCCTATTAGAATTACACAATTGGAGCTTGCTGGTTTGTGTGTGTGTGTGTGTGTGTGTGTGTGTGTGTGTGTACGTACATGCACATGCAAGCACACACTTTCTCATGATGCTTGAATATTAGTGGTTTTCTGGCCTAAAAGTGGAGCTTTTAAGATCCTTCAGCCCCCAGTGAGTCCAAAATACACAGATTAAATAGGCATCTGAAGAAAAAGAGTTGCTGATGGATCTGAGCCTTCGACCATATCTAAATCCAGGCTGTGACAGATGCTGCCTGTCAGTGCCCAGCACCGTCACTGTCCTTCTTGGCGTTCTCCCGTGTTTCAGGGGCTGGAAGCTTGCAGACATTTCTCAGACTCCCTCACTACAAAGGATCCACCAGGGAGAAGCATTTGCCCGAGATACGGAAGGTAGAAGAGAGGCAGAAGCCATTGACACTCCAGCAGCTTGGTGGGAAGGTCTTCAGCAGATGGCAGACACGAGGTTTTGAGGTTTTGCCAGTGCTTCTGGGTGTCCTGCAAATGGCGACAGAAGTGCCACCCACTTCTGTGCTGTAGGTGGCTGAGACCATTGGTGACAGTCTCCTACAATTCCTGTGTTTTCTGATTTCCTGAACTCTAGCAATGACTTTCTTGACTTTTCTCCCTTAGCCTTTAACAGTTTTATAAGCCTCTAAGTGCCTTTATTAAATCCCTTTTGCTTATCATACCTAGAATGATTTCTGATACAAACACTTTGGTTTTCTCTTCTGCACAGCCCTGGACTTGTGTGATTTCCAGATGAGTAGACAGGCGCTCCCATGTCAGCCAGCATTTCCTACACTGGTAACTGGGAATGGCAGCAGTCCCGCAGGTCCTGCTGGCTTCATCCCTGGCACATCAGTTAAGTCCTGCAGGCCCCACGGTTTTCCTCTCTTGCTGTTCTAAAAACTCAAAATGGTTTGGCTCTTCCATCTGTAACTGATTCCTGATCCAGTTCTATAGTAATGAGGACTCTTGAAGATGTCCTGGGATAGTCTGCTAGGGAGTTCATTCACTCCTTTAACTATAACTTTGAGAGCATCTACTATGTGGTAAACAGACGATTTTAGGCTCTAGGGATGTCAGCATAAAGAAGACACCTGCTCTGCAGCTGCTCACAGTTTAGAAGACACAAAAGTAATAATCAAATAATTTGTATGATATGCAAAGTGCCATCATAGAGCTGATGTGCTGTGGGTGCACAGAGCAGAGAACTCACTCTTCCCAAAGCAAGTGGAAGTTTGTTGGTTAGAATATGGGTCAAGCTGCTGTAACAAAGGTACCAAAAATTACAGCAGGTCGACCAAGGGTGGAGCTGCTTTTCCCTCTCTAAACAGTCGTGTAGCACTCCGCAGCATGGGGCATGTGGACAGCCAGGGCACTGTTGCTCCTCCGTGCCTCAGAATGTTGTCCTCATTCACGTGGCTGAGACTGGCTGTTGCCACCATGTCCCTAACCCAGAACAGTGGAAGGGAAAAGAGAGGGCTGCAGGACAGTCCTTTCCATTTTAAAGACCAAGAGCTGTATGTTGTACACATAACTCCCACTCACCTTCCAGTAGGTGGTTCTGCCCAGCTGCAAGGTGGGCTGAGAAACAGAGTTGCCAGCTGGGTGGGCATGCCCAGCTGAAACTCAGGGCTCTGTTCCCAAATGCATGGAGTGGAGAAAGACTCAGGAGACAATTATCAGCCTTTGTCCAGAAGGCTTGGCTGAGGGGGGTGCAAGAACTGTGTCTCCATGTGCCATGGGCTCTGTGGACGGCCAGGTGGCTGAGTGCTGGTGGAGATGACAATGTGCGTAGAGATGACGGTGGTGACAGGGGTGATGCAGTGGCCTCTATGACAGTGATTGTAGAGGTGGGGGGGGCTCTGTGTGACTAGGTAGGCTGGCTCTCCTGACTTCGGTTCTTTGTATTCCTCAACTTTAAATAAGAGTCATAGAGCTTGTCCATCCCTTCCTTTCGTAAGTGACAAAACAGATCCCGAGAGTGACTTGATCAAGGCCACACTGCGAGTGGGTTGTTGAAGAGAAACTCAGACCCAGGCCTCCTTTCCTCTGGGCCCCGTCCTCCCTCTGTGCCGTGGGAGTTCTTGCCGGATGGGGCGGTTTGACAAGTGGGCGGTCAGGGGGTGCCCAGGAGAGCTGAGAGTGGAGGGAGGTTTTGAGAACTGCTGACAAATGCCCTTGTCCCCAGCCCTCAGCCTTCATTCTGGAAGGCGGCGTTTTGGGGCTTTTGTCTTGTAACATGGCTGATCCCTCGACTCTAAGCCACTCTCAGCCGTGGCTGCTTAGCATGGGAGCCGTCCTTCCCTCCTCACCTTCTCTTCCCCACTGGATATCGTGGCAGTGAAATACCACCTTGGCTGACTTGGGGAATTTGTCATTTTTACATCTCCACATTCTAGTGTCTTCTGCTCCCGGTGACAAATAAATTCCTGGGCTGATGGCTGGCCCCGGCCATTCATTAAGCAAATAAAGCCCCAGTGTGGGAGTCGGAGGCTCATAAATAACCCCTGGTGTTTTATCCCCCGTCTCCTGCTGCCTCCCAAGCTTTGCATATTTGTAATAAAGGAGCAGTATTTCTGACACGCTGTTATGTGTGGGAGCACGTTGCGGAGCAGAGCAGGCAGCTGCGGCTCCCGCTGAGATGAAGAGGGTCCTGCTAGCCAGGCCTGGCGGAAGGCAGCTGCTCTGAAACCCTGAATGTCGGTGTCCTCATTCCGGCAGGGCACAGGGCTGTCCCTGGGTGGACTGAGGGCTCTCCTCTGACTCTCAGCTGCATTGGTGGGGAGGAGGGAGAACCGGGGTGAGTGGCAGCTCCAGCCCCTCCTGTCCTGGAGGTGGAAAAGCAGGAGCACCTTAGAAAAGGGAAGCGCCGGAAAACTCGTGGCGCCCTTGGCAAGGTAAGTGCTTGTCAGGGAAAGAAAGGGTTAACAGTTGCCCCCACTCAGAGGCCAGGCACCCTCACACCTGTCTCCTTAGGCAACCTCATGGTGAGGAGGTGAGTTTCCTGCACTGAGGAGCAGGGAAGAGAGGAGAAAAAGTTCAAGTCAGGAAGAACAAGAACAGGAATTATTAGCAGGGACATTTGACATTAAAGACGGGGTTAGGGTTTACAAGCATACTCATACAAACGCACCTCACTACGTGTGCTTGTTCGCAGTGGACTAAGCTAAACTCTTTTACCTGATGCCGCCCCAGCCCCCAGTGCGCATGTGCACACACACACACACACATACGCACCCCCACACACACTCTCAAGCTCACACACAGAGCATGCCTTGGGCCTCTTAGGATGTCATAACTCCCTGGGCGGCGATTGTTGCCTAAAACCTTCTGGAAGCAACAACTATTTTTTACAGAGTTGTACAGTCCAAGAACATTATAGCAGATGTGACTTTAATTTAGATTCCTATGTCACCATACAGGGTGGGGACATAAATTGTCGTAATAAACAGAAACACAAATAATGGGCGGCTAATGCTATGTACCAATCCCGAAAGGAATGCTTGGGACATACTTGTGATACCCCACCAGTCTCCACGTACCAGGTTCCTTCTTAAAGTTGCCAAGAGTGGCTGGTCTCAGACATCACCCTTTTTGTCTGGGATCTTTTGCACTGTGCTAAGACCCTCGAGGTTGAAGGTTTGGTCCCCGACTGGGCCCCTTGGCTTCTCGGAGTGAGAAGGTGCCAAGGGCAGGGCCTGTCTGTAAGGCTCAGGTGAGAGCCTATGTGTCCTGGTTCTTCACCGTACCTGAATACGGTGCCAGGTAGACCAGGGATATTTTTCATTTTAAACAGTGGATTGTGATGCATCAGTGAATTGTATTCGTTTAAAGGCATGAGACAGAAGGAG
The DNA here is from genome assembly GCA_963574885.1 of Lepilemur ruficaudatus. NCBI lineage: Eukaryota > Metazoa > Chordata > Mammalia > Primates > Lepilemuridae > Lepilemur > Lepilemur ruficaudatus. The sequence continues at coordinate 26,279 of CAUYRT010068662.1, forward strand.
AAAGCATTACAAGAAAAAAGAGAAAGTTTCATTCACAAAATCTTAGTCTCCGTTGTGCTTGTAGGTGTCCCGGTCCCAGTGTGAAATGTATTTCTTACCTTGAGTTGCACTCAAGAAAGTGGGCAGCTCTGGGAATACTGGAGAAGAAAGGAGTCTGTACTTGGAGTGGAGAGTCCTGGGATTGAGCCCCATCCATGCTCCTTATGTCCTGGGGCACAAATTCTGCCATGGTGGCATTGGAGAGCGTTAGACTGGAAGAAACCTTGGAGATGACCCAGGTCGGTGGGGAAGCTGAAGGCCAGAGATTAGAAAAGGCCAGTCCACAGTCACATGGCACATTAGTGGCAAGGGCAGGACTAAACCCCATCGTGATTCTTGGGGCAGTCCCCCTTCTGATAGGTGCGAGGCACAAGAGCCTCAGGAATCTCCTTAGAAGCAAACAGCTCATGTGGCCTAAGGCGTAAGGGTGAGCTGGCTTCACTGTGGAGGCCTCATTGATCTCTGAGCCAGGGCAGGGCGGCCACTTAATCATCAGAGTCCACACTTCAGCATCTATCTGGGGAGAGAAGACAAGACACTCTGCATCCAATTAAAAGCAACAGGAGGGTGTAAGGGAGACAGAAAGTAATTCTCCTTCTTGGCAGCCAGCCAGAGCATCCTTGTGCTAAGATTAAGAAGGATAATAACAACAGCCATAATAGCGGGAAGAATAAAGCCTCTACAAAGCCTCGGAGACTTGGCAAAGTAGTAAGAGGAAAGGGGGAAATCTAGACGGACACTCTGACCTTTGCACATCTCCTGTAGGAAGCCAGGGACCCTGCCCCTCACTGGAAGAAACGTCCTTCTGAAAGCGCCCGACAATCCATCTGGGGCTCCGGCCAACTCAGCGTGCCTGGCACGACGGGGGGCAGGCTCACTGTCACGGTCAGTGTCATGTGCAGCTCAGGTAGGCTGTGGTTTCATGAGACACCAGTCTGCTAGGAAGGTATTTTTTAGATGTATTTCACATTGAAATCAGTAGATTTCGAGTAAAGGTAAACATTTAAATCAGCAGACTTTGAGTTGAGTAGATTTCCCTCTGCCGCGTAGATGGGCCACATCCAGTCAGTCGAAGTCCCAAAGAAGAAGGAAACCTCAGTCCTCAAGACGGTAGCGTAGAAACCCTGCCCAAGTTACCAGCCTGCGGTGCCAACTTGTCGGAGTTTTCATCCAGCCGGCCTACCCTGCGGATTTCGGACTTGCCAGGCTCCACGACAGTGTGAGCCACTCTCCTAAAATAAATCGCTCCCTCTCTCTCTGTTTGTCATACACTCACACACCCTCCCTATCGGTTCTCTTTCTCCGGAGAACTCTGTCTGATACACTCGCCCTCTCATTTCCATCTTTCTCCAGCCTCGTCCCCACCAAGTTAGAGCGCTCAGAGCTGATGTCCTCTGGTCTCTTCTGGCGCCCTCTGCCCACCTCCATGAGGCCTGTCTGTTTTCTCTCTCCCTGTCTCACATCCACCCCTGTCTTGGCATTCTCCAGTCAGTCCCTTTTAATCTCACATCTGGACACCCGCCCTGGGCTCCTTCACTCGGTCACTGTCGCACTCTCTTCCTGTCCACGGCTCTCCATGTCGGCCTCCTCCTGTCTCTCCTTCCACATCGCAGAATGTTGGTGGTGGGAGGCTGCCTGCCGGGTCATGGGATCCACAACACGTTCAGACTCCTGCATTGGGATCGAGGCTTGTCAACTTTCTGGCGTTATTGTAAACCTTTGTGCCTCAATTTCCCCACTTCTGAAATAGGGGTAATGGTAACACCTGCATCTTAGAATTATGGTAAGCATTAAAGGAAGTGATCCATGTAAAGTACTTAACCCGATACAAGTACTCAAATCAATCTCAACTATTTTAATAATTATTGTCACAGAATTTTTAAAAAGTTGGCCCAAAGAGATGAAGTGACTGGCTGGCTGCACACAGCAATCCATGGTAGAGCAAAGCTACATGTCAGGAGTTTTGACTGTGGTCTAGGGCCCCGTATATACCATCCCACTACCTGCCACCATGCCATCACTGTTCGGTGATTGTCCTAGGTCCCTGTTCTGTAGGATCACTCTTCTCAGAGCTTCTCAGTGGATGCCCATTACTTCTCTAAATAGAACTCATACTTTGGGGCTGGCATTTAGTCAGCAAACATTTGTTGAGTAGAACCACGTTCCAGGCTCTGGACTTTATTTGCTAGGGACACCCAGTGGGATCTCTGCCCTCACAAGGCTAACGTTCTAGGGGGAGGAAATGGAACACAAATAGATACACAGTCTGTCCAGTGGTGATGAATGCTATGGAGAAAAATGGAGCAGACTAAGGGGGAGGTGGTCTGTGCAAGTCCTTAGAAGAGGTGAGATCTGAGCAGGAGGGAGTTAGCCATGCAGAATCTGGGGAAAAGACATTCAGGTGGAAGAAACAGCAGGTGCAAAGGCCCTGAGGTGGGTGCCTGGCTGGCATGGAGGGGGAACAGCCAGGAGCCCGGTGTGGCTGGAGTGGAGTGAGTAAGGGGAGCGTAGTAGGAGATGAGGGCTTGTGGGGCCTTCAGGCCACTGTGAGGACTTTGTCCTTGAGTGAGAAATGCAGCCAGGAGAAGGCTTTGAGCCAAGGTGTGACATGATCTGACTTGCACACTTGTGGGTTGCTGTGTGGAGAATGCTCCAAGGGGAAAGAGGGGAAACGAGGGAAAACAGGTGGAGTTCAGGTGAGAGGTGACGCTGGGTGGGCTCAGGCGATAGTGCTGCAGGTGTGAGAGGTTGCCTGGGGTGTATTCCAAGGAGGAGTCCACAGAGCTTGCTGACAGAAGGGACTTGGGGAGGCAATGGTGACAGCTACATTTAAGGCTGGAGAAATGGGAAGAATGGGTCTGCCTCTTGTGCAGATGGAGAAGCTTAGTAGGAGCAGGTGAGAGGGGAGCCAAGCTTGGGTTGGAGACGGATGCTCAGGACGCATTTTAGAACTGAAAGTGGAGATGCAGGTAAGTAGTTGGATGTGAGAGGCAGAAAGATTGGAGGCAAAGATAGAAATCTGGGGGTCATCGCGGGGTCCGAATCCGCAGGACTGAGGGAGGTCACATAGGCAGTGTGTGGATACGGAGAAGAGGGCTGGGCCCGGAACAGGGGCTTCAGTGCTTAGCAGTGAGGAGGGGCCTGAGAAGGGGCAGCCAGAGAGCTGGGAGGGAAACCAGGAGTGAGGGGCGTCCCAGAGGCAGGGGAGGAAGGTGTCCCAGGAGGATAGGACGGCTGTGCCAGCGATGCTGCTAGATCCAGCAGGATGGGAGTTAGGAGTTGCCGACTGGATCTAACCACGTGCTATTTCATAAGGCAATTTCAGTGGACTCATCGGGGTAGAGGTCTAATGGGGTCAGGGCCCCAGAGAGAAGGGAAGGAGAGAAAGTGAAAACAGGATTTCTTTTCTCCAAGGGAAGCTGAGAAGGGGGTTGCAGAGAGGGTTCTGGGGTCGATGGAGGGTGTTTTAAAGACGGGAAATGCTCTGTGTACGTGTGCTAATGGAATGGCCCAGCAGGAGGGGGAGCTTTGAAAGTGTAAGAGAAAGAAGGCAGAGTTACAGGAAAGAATTCCTGGAGGAGGCAAAAGGAGAGGGACACAAATCTTATAATCAGTAGTGAAGGTTATCCGCTCTCTGGTCTTATCCTATCTTATCAGCATATTTTTCATCCGCTGGAACCTGGTTTACTCTAGGCAAAGTTAAGACATTCACTATTCCTTCAAACATGCCACGGGTTTATTTTTTCCTCTCTAGCTTTGTTGGGCCAGACCATAAGCTGACTTAGAAAACTGTCTCCCACATCTCAATCTGTCGAAATGTCACCTCTTCTTCAAGGCCCATCTCAGGTGCACCCCTGCCCCACCCCACGTAGCTTCCCACAACAGCCCTGCTGGAAGCAGCCCCTCCTGCCCAGCCAGGCCCTTTGCTTGGGCCCTGCAGAGCACTGGTGGTCAGGGCTGAGTTCCTCGGTCAGCAGACAGAGTGCACGCTGCTGGCAGGCGCTTAGCAGGTGGGAAGTGAATGAATTCAGCCCTCATCAAAAACTTACTCAGGATTGTGGTATTAGAAAAGCTACGAAGAACCTCTGTCCATTTCAGTATACTCGTAAGTCTTGTGCTTTAATGCTGCATATTGCTTTAATTTAGGATTCCATATTGGGGTATCATGATTTCTTCTGTGCTTAGGGCTCCCCCCAAATCCTTACCTGGCCCCACCTAACCCCTCTGTCCTCTAGGAAACTATGTGCTCCTCGAGCAAGAATTGCATCCCACCAGTCTGGGGCCCCCTGAAGCACCTCCTTATTTCCTAAATACACACGTGCCATTCACACACACCTCCCGTTCATACACATCTTTGCAAAACACAGGCAGGGTCTCTGACAGTATTCTAGCCCACAGAGAATAGAAGACTAGGATGCAAAGATATTCTAGAACCAGAGGGTGGAAAGACCCTCTCTTCTATCTATTTGATTATGCACTGATTCATCTGCCTTTAAGGCCTTCACCATATGTACAACTTGTCTCCTTTTTATGAATTATGACAACAACCCTGTAAGGTAGATACTATACTCCCAACTTTACAGATGACAAAAACTGGTTTCTGGAGAAGTGAAGGAACCTACCCAGGTCACACAGCCAGGAGGGGGCAGAGTGCATGTTTGATTTCAAGTCTTCTGACTTTGGCCTCCTGCACCAGTGCTCTTTCTGCCGCACCAGACCTCAGCACGCTTTTTCCCTAAAGAGCCACATAGTAAATATTTTAGGTTTTGGGGGCCAAATGGTCTGCAAAGTAGTTGCAACTACTCAGTTCTGCTGTTGAGTCAGAAAGCAGCTATAGACAGTATATAAACAAATGAGCATGGCTCTGTTTCCACAAAACTTATATTAATATTTATAAAAGCAGATGGCTGCCTGGATTGAGCCCACAGGTCTAAGGGAGGAGACGCCAGACAGCCTGCAAAGCTGCCCTTGGTGGCCATGGCTCCGCATGGCCCTCGGAGCACCCCTTCCACGCCTCTAGAATGGCCGCCTGTACAGCACCTGCTGGCTGTTCAAGCTCTTGCGTGAGTCCCCGTTGGCTCCATTGTTGGCATTAGCGCTCCTGCCGTCCCTCCAGGCCCATTGACGGTGATTAAGAGCCCAGCCATACATTTCTGACAGCAGTGGCTGAGATAAGCCGGGGTGTGCTGGGGCAGGGGGCTGGCCACGTGGGACGTGGGTTTCATTCCTCGAGAGGAGTAATAAGCATGTAATTGGCTTTTCAGAAATGTGCAAGCTGCTGGAAAGCCTATTTCTCTGCAGACCACGCTCCCTTCAGAGCGGCGGAGGCTGGCTCACCCAGAGAGGGATGCGCTGGATGGAGCCTGCGTTGGCAGGTGGGGACAAGCTCGTCTAAATGATCGCTATAAGCTGCACCACGTGTGGGAGCCAGGCGGCAGATTAGGACAAGACGGCAGGCGGATTGATCCCACCAGCAGCACGCTTCCCCCTCCCTGAGGGGGCAGAGGTGGATCTGGGGAGGCCATTCCTAGGCCTGGCATGGAAGTTGAGGGGGAAGAGATTAAGCAGCTTCCTCAGGGTGACAGGTGCCTGGGTCTGTAGATGAGACTGTCCTTGTGTGATATCAGAGGCCACCTTGAATTCCAGGCATAGGTAGAAACCATCGCCCCAGCTTTGGGCTGACTGTCTTGGTAGGGGGCACTCCAGCAGGGTGGCCCGAGGCTTCCTGCTTCTTTCAGAACCTCTCTGTTCCCTGGGGTGTCACTGACCCACGTGAAAATACTAAACTGTGGCTGTGTTTTTGATGGAACAGTAATAGAAAAATCAGCTTTCACTTTAGGTTCATATTTGGTTCAATCACCTTCTAATGAATGCGATTAAAATGTCTAGTTCTGTAGATTGAGTCTGCTTTCATGTCCCAGGTAATGATCCCACAGTTTTCCTGTGTTGTAGGCACAAAACACACCTCTCTAACGTGCGAGCTCCCAAGTCCCTGATGGCTCAGAGCGTGTGTGCTCAGCTGAGATGGATTCCTGGGGTAGACGGAGTCACCACTTACCCCTACTCTCGTGCAATCCTGTACTTACGTTCTGGCTCAGTGGTAAGCCTTTGTACAGAGGTGTTAGATTGTCAAGACACTTTTACATGTATCTTTTTACTTAATTCCTGCAATGACCCTGTGACCCAGGCAGGCCAGGGATCACGGTTCCCCTTTAATAGAGGGGCAGAAGCAAGGGCTGGTAAGTGAGGTGTCAGGCACCAGGCTCTGCAGTTCCAGAAGGAGAGGGGTTCTTTACAAATGAAAATGCAAGCAAAACTCACTCAAAACAAACTCCAGTATCAACAGATTCTCAGCCCAAGTTAGATTTTAAATTAAGGCTACAGTAGAAGGGCTGAGTGGAGGCTCAAAGCTCTGCACTCTCTGAGAAGGCGCCTGCCTGGGGGCTTCTGTCCCCAACCGTGGGGCAGTGAGGCATGGGGGTGGTGATTTAGGATGCCTGGGTGTGAAGCCTCATTGCCTTATGCGGCTGGTGGCCTTGGGGATGTGCTTAATCTTTCCTACCTGGTGCAGTTGTTCTTGGGGTTGTGTGAGATGGTGCCTGAGAAAGCCTGAAGCTTAGCACCTGGCGAGTCCTGACTCCCATCACCTGCCCCTGCACACTGTCCTGAGGCGGCCTGGGCTCACCCATTCGTCCGCACTGAGAAGCTACCTGTGCCCTGCAGGACCCAGGCTGGGTGGGAGCTCACAGGACCCCCACACAGCCGCTGTACCTGCAGGCCACAGCGAGCGGTCGTGAGGGCCACATGATGGGTGAAATTCCTTGTGCTGCCTTTCTTGTCACCCTCCCAAAGAACCTGCACAGATTTCCTTGCTGACTCCCTTCCTTCCATCCATCCCCAGAATTCCTCACTATTCCGGATGTCATTTGCCACAAACAAAAAGAAACACACGAAAGACGCAGCCACCCCTTCTGGGCTGAGAGCAAGAGTGCATGATAATATGCAGTAGTTACTCCTCTGAAGTCCCTGGGAGCCGGGGTGCCTGAGGGCCCCGCTGCCCTGTCTGACTTCTGTCCCCAGCGGCGGTCTCTCCCTCCTGCCACTTGCTCTTTGAGCCTGTCTTCCATTCACGCAGGCTCCGGGCCCCCTTTCTTCTCGTGAAAATTGCCTCTCCCGGGGCTGGGAAGCTGCTGAATGGTTGTCCCCGACCTTCCAGGAAATGAGTAGAGTGCCGCCCCCAAGGCCGAGGGCCTGTGGCGAGGGTAATTTCACCCTTGTCACCACCGCTACTGATGCCCTTATTACTCACGCAGACGTCGCGCCCTTGTTGAACAACATATTAAACCATTAGTCTCCATGCCAGTGGGTTCAGTGAGTTCACAGTGGCAAAAGCTGATCATTAAATCTCCTTTTCCCTGCTTAATCTCTTTTAAATTGGTCGCCTTTTAATTTCCTCAAGTGCCCTCTTTGTCACGGTGCCCTGTGCAGCGGCGCTGGCGCTCTTCAGGTGAGCGGTGCTGGGCTCTCGGGTCTTGCCTGGCTGTCTGTGTGGACCGCAGGCCTGGCGCAGAGGCTGGACAGGATGCCCTCCTCGCAGGGCGGGCTCGGGAGCCGTGGCAGGGTGGCTGTGCTGCTCCCTCTCACTGCCCCCGTGCAGTGCCGGGAACAGAGGATTCCAGTCTTGAAGCCCTTTGCTCCACCAATCTGTCCAAGATGTTACCCTTCAGGGAAAAATTAAATTTTGTGTTTTCTCAATAGGAAATTTAAATTGGATAAAAGTAGACACTGCGTAATGTGTATTATGTACAGTAAATGCATGTGTCATTGAGGTCACAGTAGAGTTGGGAGAATTCATATTGCTAGGGGTCATTGGCAATGCTTGCGGTGGGCAGGGGACAGGAGATGGCAGGTGGGTGCTGGGTGGCCACAGTCACTGCTAGCAGCCTTAGGGGCCACAGGAGAGAATCCTGGCTTGCAACGGGCCAGGGGCCAGGTCATACCAGCTGAGGGCTGTGGGGATAAGGGGGGATTAGTGTGTCAGGAACCTGCATGAAAATGTGGGGACAGAATTGATACGTGAAGCAGAGGCGGCATTAGCAGATGAGCATAGGGCCAGACTGGGGTCCAGATTAGAAGTGTGCCATGGCTAGCTTTGAGGCCTTTGCTCTCCTGTAAAATGGTCGTCACATTATCACCTTGCAGGGCTGCTCTGAGGATTCAGTGAATGCTGAGTGTAGTGCACCTAGCACAAGGCCTGGCACGTTGCAGTGATGGTAGCTAACATCCTGTGAGCAGCCACTGTGTGCCAGGCCCTGTTCTAAGCTTCACGGGTAGTGCTTCGTGTCTTGGGCGACATTTCACAGAAGCGGAGCCTTGTGAGAGTGATCTAATGGGAGCACTCCCAGGAGGAGGGGAATGAGGGAAGCGGAACAGCATGGGGGAAGACGCTCTGCCAGGATGTCAAGACTGGATGTCAAGGCTGGAGATTAGCTTTGGCCTGGTCCCAAGGGGAGCCCTGGAGCAGAGATTGCTCAGCCACTGGCGCTGGTCGCTCCCCAAGGCTGAGGATGTAACTTCAGTGGGTGGCAGGTCTCTGTAGAAGGGGGCAGCCGGCATTCGAGCAGCGGCTGGACGGGTGTGCAGGCCCAGCAGCACCCACTGTGGTGCCCCCTCCACCCAGCACAGCCCATACTCCACCCAAGCACAACTTCTCTGGGGTGCTGTATAGTCACAATTTCTAGAAAAGCTTAAAGGCAGGCTGTATGGACTGAATCGCATCCCACCCCGCAATTCATATGTTGAGGCTCTCACCCCAATGTGACTGTATTCGGAGATTGGCCCATAAGGCCTATAACTGAGGTTGGTAAATCCAGTCTGACTGGTGTCCTTACAAGAAGAGGAGATGAGGAATACAGAGGAATGACCCTGGGAGGACACAGCCAGAAGGCAGCCATCTGAGGCCAAGGAGAGAGGCTGCGGGAGAAACCAACCCTGCTGACACCTTGATCTTGGACTTCCAGCCTCCCGAACTGTGAGAAAATAAATGTCTGTTGTTTAAGCCTCCCAGTCTGTGGTCTTTGTGGTGGCAGCCCGAGCAGACCCCGGCAGGAGGGCTAGTAGCACGAACTGCAGGCCCCAGTCCATCGTCTCCCTCCCGCACCACTTGTCCTAGATTCCCGCCCCCTTGGCCTGCACCGAGGTCTCGTCTAGGTGGCTTGCCTGGTGCGGTGACGCCAGGGGCCCTGGTGAGCGATGCAGGATCCACATTGCATTCGATTGTTGTATCTCCTTTGTCTCTTCCCACCTGTGACTGTTTCTCCATCTTTCCTTGTCTTTCATGACCTTGACGCTTTGAAGAATACTGGTCAGTTATTCTGTAGAAGGTCTCTCAATTTGGGTTTGTTTGTCTGATGTTTTCTCCTGATCAGATTGAAGTTATGTGTTTTTGGCAAAATTGCTACAGACATGATGTTGAGCCCTTCTCAGCACTTCATTTCAGGGATGTGTGATATTGATGCATCTTGTTACCGGTGATGTTAACCTTGATCGCTTGGTGAAGGTGGAGCCTGCCACCTGTCTCCACTGCAAAATTAATATTTATTCCTGTTTGTAATTAATATGTAACTTGGAGGATGTACTTTGAGACAATGCAAAATCCTGACCCATCTCAAGCGACAGCCCATTGATTTTAGGAGAGCCGGATGCAGCATTTCCTGGACCCTTTTAATAAGGTGGAGTCACCTTCTTTCTGCAGTTCTGCTGTCAGGAAGGGATTTGGGGTCCCTTGTGCAGGCTGGGGGGGCTAACTCAGCTCTCACAGGCAGGAAGCGAGCTCCCACTTCATTAAGGCCAGTGACCAGGTGCATTCTGTCATGGGTCACAGAGCTTGGCCCCTCCTACCTCCTTTTCTTGTCCCCCCACCTGCTAATTTACATCTCAGTCTCATGTTTCCATCCCCTTCCTCCTCCTTTTCTTTGAGGTGCTTGTTGAATTAACTGTGGCAGCAAAGACCAAGGCAGGGGTACAACCCACTCAGAATTTTGCCCTCTAGAGACATGCTGGACCCAGAGGCGCTTTAGAGATCACTGACTCCCACCCTCTTATTCTAGTGATGAGGAAAGAGACACAGAGGGTGTAAGTGACTTGCTGCAGGTCTCACCGCTAGTGGGTGCTGCTCTGGGTCTAGAACTCGGCTTCCGGACCTGTGTGTGCTGGCTGGGAGGCGAAGTCCTGTTTCCCTCCAGTCTTCAGTTTCTCGGACTCAGGCCTGGGGGAAATGGTTTGCTGTCTGCCTGGTTGGAAACTGGGAGCCCAACTCCTCTCTGTGGGAAAGGCTCCTGTCTGCTCTGATTTGGAAATAGGCTCAGAGACTGTGAGCACCCAGCGTCTCCCACTGGCTATCCAGATCCCAAGCTGAGCCGATGCTCCTCCCCTTACCTTTTTCTTTTTCTTTTCCTTTTTTTTTGCTGGAGCAGCGCACTTTCACTCTCATATTTGGTCCCCTTCACCTCTTAGTGGACAATCACTATGTGTAAGCCACTGCTGTTTACACACAACATTTTCATTTACTCCTTAAAACCTGTGAGATAGGCATTATTCTCCCCATCTTACAGGTGATGAAACTGAGGCTCAAATAGGTTAAGTCTGACTCCAAATCACATACATAATAAATGATGGAGCCAGTGTCAGAGCCCAGGTCCTGGGAAAACTTAGGTTTATCTATTTTCACTCCTTATTAATAGCTTTCATGAAAGTTAACAGGGACGGAAGCTTAAAGCCATCGTTCGCACTATCATTATTTTTAGATTGTCAGAGTCTATAACATTTCCGTCGTGTTTCATGATCGTTCCCACAAGTATTCAGTTTTAATTTCGTAATCAAATAGATTCAATGCTCTAACTGGTTCTTATACTCCCTTCCTGAGTTTTTCATTTTGAACCATCTTTTCATTGACTGGATTTTACCATCTAGCACATTCTTCAAAATGGACTCAGGTGCTGTATTCCCTGAGCTCGGAGGGTGGGAATGTGAGGCTCTCGCCGTCCATCCATCGACACCCGACAGCAGGTAAAAATGTCGTCGTTGTCCTCTGACTCTGGGTGTTGATGAGGGGAAGTCTGAGGTCAGCTGAGCATTTCCCCTTCTGTAGGTGACTTGTTCCTGCCTGGACGCTCTGTGACTTCTTTCTTGAGTTTCAAAGTGCAATACATAAACCAGGAAATGTCTTCATGTCAATCATTTGGTATCAGTTCTTCATGGAACTTGGCATGTGATTTCAATATGCAGGTTCAGTTCTTTATTCATTTCAGGAGTTTTTTTTTTTTTTTTTTTTTTAAAGATGAACACTGTTCTGTCTCTGCTTCAGGTTCACCTCTGTTCTGATGTTGGATCTCCTTTGCCAGTTCTATACATTTGTTTTCTCCTCTAGTTGCTTTAATAACTTGAATCTTTCTCCTCAGAATCCCAGTGACTTGTCCAAGGTCCTGCTGCTGGTGGGAGGCAGAGCCAGGGCTGGAACCCGTTAGTTGGTATCAGTAATTAGATTTTCTGCTGTGTTTGCTCTGCTTCTTGGAGTTTCTACATATACTTATTGGTTCTGTAAAACTGTTTCGTGGTTCTCAATTTTATAATTCTTTATGTCATTGCTTTGTTTTGTCATCTAATCTTTTAGCTCTTATTTTATTAAATTCGTGCTCTTAAGCTGTTCTATACCATGAAGCATGTGTGGGTAATTTCCTTCTGTTCCTTAGGTTGTTTTCTTTCAGATTGGGGTTTTTGCTTTATTTTTGTGTATGGTGGGGTGGTTTTTTTTTGTTTGTGTTTTTCATGCTATGCTCCCTTTGTTTGTTTTTGTTTTCGGCCCCATCCCCCCAGTGACATGTTGGCATCATTGCCATGCAGTTTGTCTTCATCTCTCCCGTCCTACTCACCCTGATGTAGGGCGAGTCCATTCTTGGCCCCTTCTCACCATGTCTGAGCCCACTCATTTCCTCCCCAAGGCAAGGTTGGAGGGCCGGGAGTTCTGTGTCTATCTACTTCTCTGTAGCCTGAGGGCCTTGGCCCGGGGAGGGTGGAAAGGAAAGCTCCCCTGACGCTGTGAGCAGTCTTCGTTAGGACACCCGACTCTCTGCCAGGTGCAGATTCAGAAAGAAAACCCAGGCTTGTGCCTCCAAGGCATATGCAGTTTGGGGGAAGTGGTCTAATAAACAGGTAATCATAGTAAGTGCCCTGAAATAAGAGGAGGGGACACATTTAGGTTGCAGGGGCCAGATTTGCTCAGTTTACTTCCAGAAATGGTGGTGGCATTTTAATGTAAGGCTACCAGTGTGTGGGAACCAGGATTAAGCCAGAAGAGGTCCAAAGTCCAGGGCAGGACTTGTAGGCCACAGTAAGGAACTTGGCCTTTATTCTGTCAGTGGAATCCAACTGTATCTTAGAAAAGTCACTCCAGCAACAGTGTGAAAAATTAGATACAGGTCTAAGGACATAAATCCGCAACACTTATCTGTTGGTCAGCTCTGCAAAGAGGACAAGGAAATACCTTCTATACTGGGAACTGGGTCACCAAGGAGTAGAGAGCTTCCTGGGCAGGCAACTGTGCCCCCTTCTTTACACCAGCCCGTTTCAGACATCTTCAGCCTCCAGGCAGCAGCCAGCGCATGCTCAGATCTTCTCCCAGTGCTGGGGACCTCTGCAGGTGTGTCCTAGAGCTGTGCATTGTGGTGGCAGGGCCAGGAAGGCACACCCAGAGAACACATCTCAAGGGTGTTGTTTTTTAAATCACAAACAGAACAGGGACCAATTACAGGGTTCCTGTGCACAGCATGCGATGGGCAGAGGCCAGCAGAGCCAGGCAACCTCTTCGGCCCCCTAAGGGGTAGCTGGGAAGTTGAGAAGGGAATGTTTTATTATTGATTTCTTTGCTGCCAGGCAGACCTGCCATATAAGCTCACCTGTTCAGAGAGGAACCCTTCTCCTCTTGACTTGACAGCCAGGTAATACTGTGAGCAGAATTCTGTGTCTGTGTCTGCAACTACCTTTCTCTGGGAAGAAGGACCATGGCTTCCATCACATTGAAGAGGGGACCCTGTCTCCTCAAATAGTTAAGAATGCTGATTCTGTCTAACTCCTAATTTTGTAGGTGGGGGAACTACCAGAGACCCAATGAGCAGAAGCAGTTTACCCTAGGATACAAGGTAGTGAGAACCTGACCTAAAAGTCAGATCTCCTGGCACATTCTGGGACTCCTCGCTGCCTCCCTGGTGAGATCACCTTCCTGCCCCATGGACACATGGTGTTGTCTTCACTTTACTAACAAATAAAGTTGTGGCTACTATTTATTGAGTGTTATAAGTGTTCATGACAAGTGCTCGGTGCTTTACTTGCGTTAATCCATTAGATCCATAAATGGTATCACAATTTTACAGGATAGACAGCTTGCCCAAGGTCAGTCTCCTGCCGAAGGTCACAGAGATAGTAATGGGAGGACAGATGGCAAACCCAGCTCTCTAAGGTGTCCACTCTACCTGTCTTTCCCTCCCTTCCTTTTGCACTCCTGTCTCAGTCTGGTTCATTCCTGTAGGTCAAGGCCAAGACCTGCCTCCTCCCTGAAGGTCTCCGTGATGGGCCCAGCCCTTGCTGGTCTTTTCTGGATATCCAGGGCCGCAGGCAGATGGTTCTGGTTCCCTGCTCTGTCTGTCCTTGCTGGCCACCTTTAGTCAGATGCAGAGTATCCTGGGCAGAGAGCCCAGCAGGTGTGAAGGCCTGAGAAGGGACATGCTGAAAGGCCAGTGTGGCTGGAGCCCAACGTGCTGAGAGACGGGGGAGGGAGTGGGCTGGAGAGTTTGCAGGCTCAGACCAGGCAGGCCCTTGGGGGCCGTGGTGGACGTGGGGGCTGTGGGGGCAGCAAGGACGTCATTCTGAGTGCAGCGGGAGCCACTGGAGGGTTTTCGAGCCAGAATGGGAGACATGGGACCTGATGCCATTTTTAAGAAGACGACTGTGGAAAATGAATTGGAGGGGCCGAGAGTAGAAGGAGAGTCGAGTGGGGCCTATCGCAGTGCTCCAGAGCAGAGTCAGCGGCGACGGGGCACAGCTCTGCAGATGGGCGAGAGGGTGGCTGGACGGAGACACTGTGGGGGCAGAATCCACAGGAGGCAGTGCTGGGCTCGCTGTGTGGGTGGGGTTCAGGTGATTGGGGTGAAGCTGAGGATGAGGGAGCAGGAAGTGTCAAGGATGACTCTCAGACTGCTGGCTTGCACAGCTGTGAGGCTGGTGGTGCCATTTCCACACCTGGCACGGCTGCAGGACGAACTGGTTGTGACGGACAGAGCAGGAGCTCCATTTGGAATCTCTCCAGGGCGAGCTGCTTGTGAGACACCCAAGTGGGCATGCCAAGCAGACATGGGTTTCACACAGATCCGGAGCTTAGAAAGAGATCTGGGATGGAAAAGAAATTCATTTGGAATCCTCCACCTATAGACAGTGTTAAAGCCATGGGAATGGAAGAAGTCACCTACGGTGAGCATGTAATGAGAACAGAGGTGGGACCAGGGTTAAATCCAGGAGCAAGTCCAGCACTAGAAGCCAGGAGAAGGAAGGAGCCAGCAAAGGAGGTGGAGGAGAGGCCAGAGGATGAGGAAGAGCCCCGGAGAGAGGGGTCCTGAAGCCAAGAGACAAGAGCACTTGTAGGGGGGCTTCACCAGTGGGGTGGGACCTGGCTGAGAGGTCAGTGCAGATGAGTGCGCCAAATCGTGGCTCATTCAGTGCTGGACATGCAGTAGGTGCTCAATAAATGTGAGATCCTCTTTCTTGCCACTCTCTTTCTTCTTCGTTTGTTCTCTTATTTCTGGATATCCATGGGCATTTTTCCTCAGATTACAGTGAGAACTCAAGAAATAATGAACAAGTGAATGAATGAAGTGAATTGCAAGTGCAGCCGGCATTGGTGAGGTGTAACTACCCTCTTCTTCCCTGCCACAGCCCAGGGCATCGATTTTGTCCAAGGGCTAGGCCAGCTGCAAGTTTCCTGGGAACCTGTGGCCCCTGTCTGGCAGAGGGCCCCCGAGGAGCCACTTCTCAGGCTCATCGGGCAGCCTGGACTGAGCGGTGCCCGGCCATCCCTGGCCACCCATGCAGGGAGCCGCCTCCCCCAGCAGGAAGCCAGAGTCCCTGTCGCCTTTTCTCCCAGAGCGGTGTCGACTGCACTGTAATCACACAATTATAATGCCATTAAAATGTCACATTTGAAGAAATCCATATAAACAGAGCATTAACAACCTCTTGAAAATTGTAATCTTTACCACTAATGACCTACTTTCTCTACGCACCACGCCTGGCTGCCTCTCTCCCCACCCTTGATTTGGGAGGCAGGCGAGAAGGTACTGTCATCTCTTCTGCCTGGAAAGCCTTCATGTTTAAAGCACGGGCCAGAAACAGCCAGGCCGGCAGTGGTGGGTGGAGGAGCCCAGCACGGAGCCACTTAGTGAGGGAGACAGGAGTTCTGAAGGCAGGGGCCTCGGGGAGAATCTGGTCCTTGGGAAACTGAAGGGAGACGGGTGCTAAAACGTCCGGGGTCAGGTTCATCACTTGGCTTTGACGTCCCCCTCTTGGAAGAAGAGATTGAACCTGAAATGTAACACAGCCCAGAGGTTCTGGGCCAGAGAGCGCTGCATCTCTGCTTCTGCGCCTTGAGGGTGAGGACACAGGTGGGCAGAGAGGGAAGGAGGTGACAGGGCTTGTGACAATGTTGACCTCATTTCCCAGAATGTGGCTCTGGAAAGGTTGTTCAGATACTGAATTTTCTTTGTCCCCAGAATCTAATTTTAGTGCACTGAGGAAACAGATTACTTAAGGGAATCTTGTAGTGAGTACTTATATAGAGTAAAACGTAAACCAAAACAGCTCTGGCGAAGTGATTAATCTCTTCCATTGCAATGTGTCTCAATTGCAAATTCGGATTCCCACATAGGGCCAGATTTGATTAAAGTGAGAGCACGCCCAATTCTGAAGAAGGGAGGAGAGGGCCACTGTGGATGAGAAGAAGTTGGATTAGAGTAGGGGAGGTGTTTTAAACGTCATCCTAGCACTTGACATCCCTCCAGCAGTTCGGGACGGACCTGCAGAAGGGATCGTGCCACTGGTGCTTTGATGAATGACAGGAATGTCTGGTGACAAGCACGTCACTTGGGGAGCAATTACTGGTGCATCCTGAGGTGAGGAGAATGCCCCTGTGGGTCTTGTTTACGGAAGCGAGTGCATCATAAATCCCTTTTTGATAGTTCATGTAAGATGCCCTGGGAGAGGTTCCTGCTGCGCTGCGGAGATGGCCAGTGCTGAGGACAGGCTCACGGGATTTCTCCCAGTTGCTCAGCCCACTGCCATTAAAACTTGCCATGTTGCCGGTGGTGCTAAATTTGCCCTTAGCTGAGGCAGGCATCCCTTCCTATCCTGCTTCGGCAGGCATGACATCTTGTCGGTACCTTGCATGTGCCTTTGACATAAAAAGGGCCCCTTCCATTAAAATCTAGCCAGCAGCCCCCACAGAGTCCCTGGAGATGAAGTCGTTTCAAAGTCATTCACTCCAACCCCACACCTACATATGCAGCGGCTGCCCTAGTTTTGAGGGAGCCAGAGGGTATCTGGATGTCAACGTATTTACAGAGCAGATAGAAAATGTGCTAAGCTCTGGGCCCTTGCTGCACACATTATCTGGGAAGATCTCTCCTCCACCTTGGAGGCATAGAAGAGAGGGGAACAAATTCTGCTCAGCTGAGATCTGGAAGCTTCTTGCTAATGTCACCTTTGGGGACTGAGTGGCAGGGCTTAGGGGACACTTGACACTGAAACTCTCCTTCTAGCCATATCCTAGTTTAGCACCTTTGGGCATGTGGATAAGGGAAGGTGTTTTTAGGGTAACCTTGACATAAAATGAACAACTGAGCTTCCGGCGGTGCTTCCTCCCTCCTTCCTTTGTCTGTCTCTGGGCAGGTGCCAGGGTGGGGAGCCTCACTCCACCAACAACCCACTGCTGTGGCTGGAATGGGTCAAGGGTGTGCGCGGAGCCCACCTGCCCGGCTCTAATCCCAGCACCTCCACTCACCTGCTGTGTGACCTTGGCCAGGTCACTTTAGCTCCACGAAACTCAGTTTCCCCTTCAGTAAAATGGGATGAATAAAAGCACCTGCCTCGGGTTTGTTCTGAGTATAGAATGGAGGATGTCTGTAGGACAGAGCCTGGCATGTTGTTGCAAACGCTGCAACACTATTAGTTGCAGTAGTGGTTGTTCCGGGCGATTGTGTCCAGTGTGATCACTGTCACCTTTCCAAGCCAGTCCTTTTGCCTGGCTTCCCAGCTCGATTTCTTCCAAGGTCATCTTCACCTTAGAAGAACCTGGAGGAGATCTGAGGACGGTGCTACCCTAGTTAAACACATTCCTTGTGAGTGTAACTGATGGACTGGCTATCCCGGCCCTTGGAGGCAAAGTCCCAGGCGGCTGGAAAAGTCCCTTTGGGGCTAAGTGCAGAGGAGGAGAGGGGACCAGACATCGAGGAAGTAGCCCTGAAGTCCAGGTTTCTCAGCCTGCTGGGAAGCTTGGGGTCTCAGGCAGTTCAAGCTTCTAATCCTGGGTCTCTCCCCAGAATCCCAGCACAGCTTCCATGCTGGCCCCAGCCCCCACCTCCGTGTGCATGAGGAGGAAGTTAGCACAAAGCTCCATTTCTAGCCTGCAAAGCTGATAATAACCTGACGTATTATGCTTCCTAAAATAGTTTTTCTTGTGGTATCCTTTGCATGGCACTGCTCTCAAACCTGTGTTTGAGATGGAGCTTTTGGGTAGCGGTGACGATGACCAGTTCTCGCAGATGGGCGGTAAGGTGGATGCTATCAGACACCCATTTCTGCCACAGGGAAGGAAGAAGCGGCTAAACATAAATTGACTGACTGTAAATTGCGTTTTTCCTCCATTAGCATTCAGTCGCCAAAAGAAATAATAGTAACCACAGCCATGTTGACAATAATAATATGTTATGTATGCATTATGTTTTACCAAGCAATTTTTCATGTCTCATCTCATTTCTGAGATCTAATTCGGGCTGTGGAAATGGGTGGAGTGAAGATGATTATTGTCTTTGGGATGAAGAAGAAACTGACCATGAGGTCGAAAGGACATGCTTAGCAGAGCCAAGCTCAGGGCTCCTCTTTCTGGAATTAGGGGGTCATCCTGGGCTGTGCCTGCCCTTCTTAGCCCACCTCCCCACCTCCCCACACGCACTCTGGCAGCTGCATTTCTTTCCCGGTGAAATTGGGTTGAAATCAACAAGGGGTCCTTTGAAGGAGAAAATAAGTCACAAAAGCATGTTTACTGTGATCACTGTCCTTTCCTTCGAGTCTTCCCTCCTTTGTCTGTCTTTACCCTTTGTGTTCTCTTACTGTCCCAGGAGTCACAAGTTGGTGGCCTGCAGGCCACATTCAGCCCATGGGCATGTTTAGTTTTGCCCAACGGTAGGTTTAAAGCAGTGTAAAGGCGGCAGGGATTGTGCGGTACCTGTGAGCTGTCAGCTCTCGCTCACATTTCTCTTTTCAGTGACCCCATGCCTGCTCATCCGTGACCTCTGCTAGACACCTTGGTTCAGTAGGGTCCCTTGAAAATTGCTTGGCTCCGTAGCTATTTCTGGTGGCTAAAGAGCTTCCTGATGATGCCTTAAGATATTTCCCGGCCTTGTACAGCAAGCTAAGGAAGGGAGAGAAGCTTGAGTGACAGAAGAGCTCTGTCACTGAGAAATTCAAATCTTGTTTTCAGTGTGTTTTTCCCCCTAGTGGTCTTTAGTGGGGTGGACCTCCGACCATGAGGCCCCATCTCTGTCCTGTTAGAGGCCACACTCTGGCCACGTTGTTGGGCACCCCTGCCACTGGGAGATGGCTGCAGCAGCACTCTGGCAGGCCTGCCCTCAGTCTGATGAGCTGACTGCGCCCGAGACGGCTCAGCTGTGCGCACCAGGGACAGCGCGTTTCCGTGTCCAGCTCCGTCCTGCTGGAGCCACCCTTCTGGAGCCGCTTCTGGCTTTTCTCCACCTATGTCCTGCCCCCTCCTTGGTCTCTCCTGGGCACCGGTTCCTCTTCTTAGTGCTTGCTCTCCTCCAGCGTCAGCCTCCTGAAAGGCAAATTCACCCTCTGCGCCACCACCCTGCAGCAAACCCTCTTTCTCCTGAGCCCGTGTGGATACCTGGCTCCTTTCTGCCTTGCTCTCCTGCTCTCTGGGTGCCAGAGCTGGAAGACACTGAAGCTTCTCCAGCCCCAGTGACCAGCTTACTGTTCCATCTCTGCACGCAAAGAGAAGGGGATGCAGGAATCAATGGAGTGAGTGGGGCGGCCCTCCCAGTCCTCATGTCCACCAGCAATTGGGGCGTGTTCTTCATGCATGTGACAAGTGATCTGAGATGCCTGCCTACACAAGGGGGCTCGGGGTTTAGTCTTTTGGTGGAGTGAATTTATGGGGTGTTGAGATGAAGGTGGCAGATACATCAGCACTGGAGCTCACACGTCCTGGCACGTGCCTGGGGAGCCAGGCCCTCTTCCCTGTCTTGCTGACTTAGCCTTTCCTGGCACCTTCCTTTCGTGCTAATTAGTAGGCAAGTTAATCTCCATATAAGGTCCAAACTGTGTGAGTTTTTTTTTTTTCTATTCCAGAAACAAAAACTGGGCTTCTGTCCATTCAGTTAATCATATTATATTTCACAGTTGGAATTTTCAGGCAATTATAATAATTATTGGAACTTTTCTTCTTCCAGAAAACTGGAAGCTTCCCGCAAAGTTGTAACGCGTGTGGTGTGTATTTGAGATGCGGATCGTGAGCGTATATATGGGGGCAGGGTGGGGAGGAGAGAGCTGGGCAGTGGCTGCTTTTGTTGTCAGAGCCTCAATGAGACTCAGGTTAAATGGAGAAAGAAGTCAGCATGATGGGGGGCAGGCTGGGCTTGGGGTCCTGGCTGGCAGGACCCTGCAGGGACGCAGAGACGCCAGAGTAGAGCAGCTCCCGGCAGCCCCAGCACCTGGCCCCCGAGGGAGGAGGCTGAGGATGAAAGTGGGGAAAAAGACAGGACAAGGCAGACTACGAAAGTAAACTCGTCACCGCTGAATTCTATGCCCCTCATGCTGTCTGAGAAATAGCCCTCTCCCCCTCCACGACACATCCATTCTATCCATAAAACTATTCAAGAAACTTCCATATAATTAATACTAACACTTACACTGCAACACGGAAGGAGCAATTGCTTAATTCTGAGGAAAATTTAAATTTATTACCAGCACCCGAGATGAAATGAATCCTAAAGAGGAGGAGAGACAACCTTGCAAAAGACAAATACGAAGCCAAGTGGGATATTGACTTGATACTTCTCCAGTGCAGGGTAATTTGGCTTCTAAAGTGAGTTAGATCATAATAAATTAAATTTAGATTTCTGCACATCAGTTAAATAACTCCCAAGACAGAATTCCAGTGAGAGGAAGAGGTGATAATACATGGAGGAAATATTAAAATGAAGATCTTATCTAATAATCTGTAATTGATGTGCTGTCCCCAGGTGAGAGAGGAGAGTTTCCAGCTCTTCCCTTTGTCATGTGTGAGCCTGAGTGAAGGGCTGGCTGACCCCTCCTGCTGTGTCCAGGCTTGTGCTGCAGGTTGGGATAGTTCTGTTAGGGACAGTCATCCTTGGTGCGGACCACCCTTCATTGTAAGGAGGACTTGTATTAACATGTCATGGTCACCAGGGATCATGCTGTGACTCCTCCCTCTCCTGGCTGGCCCTTGAAAGCCTAAGATCACTTCCTAGCTGGCTGGACAACAGGAGGATACAGAGGTGAGCAGATATTTGTGTTGTGTGACTAGCTGGCATGGGGGAAGTGGCCCTGTGGATGGATGGAACATCTGGTGATGTGGAAGGAACACAGTACTGGAGTGAAAAGCCCTGGGTCGGAGTCTCAATGGTGAACTCACTACATATGTGATCTTGAGGAAGCTCCTTTGCTTTCTCTATAAACAATTCTCTCTGGACTGTGTGGTATTGACTTCCAATTGTTATACTTTTCATTTCTAAAAGTTCTGTTCGGCTCTTTTTAAAATCTACCTAGGCCAGATGTGGTGACTCAACGCCTAGCCGTAATCCTAGCACTCTGGGAGGCTGAGACGGGAGGATCTCTTGAGCTCAGGAGTTCGAGACCAGCCTGAGCAAGAGCGAGATCCTGTCTCTACTATAAATAGAAAGAAATTAGCCAAACAACTAAAAATAGAAAAAATTAGCTGGGCATGGTGGTACGTGCCTGTAGTCCCAGCTATTTGGGAGGCTAAAGCAGGAGGATCGCTTGAGCCCAGGAGTTTGAGGTTGCTGTGAGCTAGGCTGAAGCCACGGTACTTTAGCCCAGGCAACAGAGTGACTCTGTCTCAAATAAATAAATAAATAAATAAAATCTACCTGGAAACATTTTTGTTTGTTTGTCTTTTGTCTTTTGCTAACTATTATTCCATATTTTAAATATTTTATCTATAGTTATGCTTTATTCTATGTCTGATCATTCATGTATTTGAAGTTCTCAGAGGGTCTAAATCTGTTATTTATAGTTTCTACTGATTCTTACTTATAGTAACTTGTTTCCTTGTGTGTCTGGTAATTTCTTATTGTGATTTAATCTTTTGAAGAGCTTTGTGGGAATTCCGGGCGCCTAAATTAAACATGTTTTCCTGCAGATACATTTGCTTCTTCTGGGAGCCAGGGGTACAACTGATTTGGACCACTTTGTCCCGTTCTTGGGCTTAGCTGTAGAAGATATAGTGGGGTTCGGCTTTTTCAGCTTTTGGTATAGCCAAGGTTTAATTTCTCAGCGACTTTTACCTTCAGGGCAGCCTCACATTTTGTCTTGGTTTAACATCCAACTCCCCCAGCTCTAGCCTACCCCACCTCTCATGTTGAAGACTTTCCTTCTAAAAAGCCCAGCAATGCATCAAAAACCATGTAGGATCTAGTTGTGTAGTTTAGCACAAAGGGTCCCGCGGGAGTATGTGGTCTGCCATGGTGCTAGCAGTGGAAGCTTCCAGCTGCTAGAAAGCAGGGGCCCCCTGAGTGGTATTAAGGAGCTAGATGCTGTGGTCCCGGAAGCAGCCCGGGTGTGTGGAGGTGAGAACTCCAGGGCCCCGTGGCTACTCAGATAGTGGATCTGTCGAAAAGAGGGGAGATGGTGCAGGCTTCGAGACAGATACAAGTTGTGTGAACCTGGGGAAATCATTTAACTTCCCGGTGCCTCAGTTGTCTTATTTGAAAATTGAGGATGTGGTTTTCTATGGTATGTTAGGTTTGTGGGGGTTAGAAATAATTTGAGGTATCTCTCACTCGTGACTTCCCTCTGAGGGTCTGAAAATAGGAAGGATGATGGTTAATCTTATATGACAACTTGGCTGGGCCACAGTGTCCAGATATTTGGTCAGACATTATTCTGGATCTTTCTGTGATTGATGTTTTTTGGATGAGAAGGACTTTGAGGAAAGCAGATTTTGCTCCATAATGTAGGTTGGCCTCATCCAATCTGCTGAAGGCCTTAAGGGAACAAAAACCGATGTCCCCTAAGCAAGAAGGAATTCTGCCAGCAGACGGCCTTTGGACTCAGGGTGCCACTGTTCCCTAGGTCTCCAGCCTGTGGCCTACTTTGCAGATTTTGGATTTGTACCTCCACAGTCACATGAGCCAATTCCTTAAAATCTCAATCTCTCTCTCTCTAAATTTCTATGTGTATATACATATAGATGTGTATGTATGTATGTGCATGTATATACATACACACATCTTGTGGATGCTGTTTCTCTGTAGAACCCTGACCAACATAGGAACACATACAAAATCAGCAAACAAATGGGAAACAAATATTATTCTTATTAATTTCATTGCTTTAGGCAAGCAAATACCTCCTAACCCTAAGGCAAAGCTTTTGGTGAAAGCTGAATTGGAGAATATGGACTTGCCTGAGGATGAAGCGGGGCTTCCTGTATACCCACTTTGAATCTAGACCGAGGGATAAGCACACTCAGGGGTACCTATAGCAAGAGACGGTGGAGCAGACCCCAAACCCACTTATCCAGAACGGGTGCTTGGATGACACAGGAGGCTTCAATCTAGACAGCAGCCTGGTGTGTAATTACTACATAGGGTCAAGTAGGATGGGACAGCCTACTCCGCCCAGACAGGGACATGCAGACTAGAGGGGTGGCCATGGCTTTGCCACACAGGAGTCCTGCCCACCAGCAAAACATGTGTGGCTCTCACCAGGGAGGTTAGTCTCCTGCCTGGGAGAGGAAGAAGGAAGGGGTGAAAGACACAGTGCCAGTGTTTGCAACACTCACAGCAGTGCCAGGTGGGGTTGACGGTGCTCGCCTGCACTGGCTGCGCTGGGCCCCACACCATGTTTTATTTTCTTAGGAGAGAACCTTTCCATGGAAATATGATGAGGGTGAGGAGAGAAGGGCTCTTTCCTAAGAAAATTAAATGTGGCGTAGAACCTGGTGCATAATAAGTGCCCAGTAAATGGCAGGCATTTCCATAGGCACAGCATTTTCACAGAAGAGCTTCTCTCCATGAAACATTGATATAAAAGTTAGGCTTTATGGTGGGTGATAGCTCCGCTCTTATAAGGCATGTACAAGAGGGTTTCCACAGCATATGAATTCCTTGATGAACCCATCTGACTTCAGTTGGTCTAGAACAGCTCAGCCCTGTGCCACATGCTTTATACTCCTCTGTGTTCGTTTAGCTGAGCTGCAAGTCTCATATGATGGTACCAGGGGTTGGGAGACCTGGGAGACACAACAGTTGTCATCAGACAGCTAAAGGACATGAAAGAGAAAAATTAGACTAGCACTAAACGTCACAGGGCTAAAACCCCAGAAGGGAGATATTATCAAGAGACAGATTCTTGTTTGATATAAGGAGCGAATATCTAGAAGTTACAGTCCTTCGAGGTTGGAGGGGACCTCTGTATCGGTGGCTGGACCCTGGAGGGATGCCCACTGGGCAGTGGAATGTCATGCTCGAGTTTCCAACACTGGATGGAAGGAGGAATTATATTATCTTTATATGTGTTATATCATTTCTTCAATCTTGACCTTCTCTTGTGTTAGCCTGGCACGTTCCTGCCTTTCTGCAGGAATCTGCCTGCAGAGACCACCTTTTCTTGCCCTGGCTGTTGGGAATAAGCCCACTGCTGGGAGGAGGAGGGTTACTCAGCAAGGAGAGTGACAAGCAGTGATGGTGATGGAGTGCAGACCTCCCCTGAAGGAGGAACAGCCCACAGCAAAGAAAGAAGTTGGCCGAGAAAAATGATGGAAAATGGATAGATAGTCTTTGAAGATGGCCAGAGACAATGGCAGTGAGGCTGGGAAAGAGCACAGGAGCTGGGTTAACTCTACCTAGACTCAAATCCTGGCTGTAGCCCTGACTAGCAGGGTGACACTGGGCTCAGTACTTGTTTTCTCTGTGCCTCGATTTCCCCACTTATAAAATGATAATATTGGCATCTATTGTGAGGACTAAATGTCAATATTTATGACACATAGTAAGTACCTCTTGCGGTGTTAGATGATTTATTACAGGGTAAGTTTGAGAAGTTCTATTAAGTATCACACCATTCAGGGTAGGATAGAAGCTTTACCGAGGGGTAGAGGGTTTCTCATTTTAAAGGTGAAGAAGAAGAGAATTAGGACAATAAGAGACACCTAGTAGTATCAAACTGGGGAAGGAAGGGGGGGAGACAAACACCCGAGTGGAAAACAGAGACAGGTTCAAACCCTAACAGAAGGAAAGGCTACACCGTGATTTCAGAGCCAAATAATCACCTTGAAATGAGAGTGAGAGAAACAGGTCCTCGGAAGGAAGGAGGAAAGGAAATTTGAGATTTCTCCTGGAAGCATGGTGGGAGGAGAGAAATTAATTAAGCAACTTAACAGATGTGCTATTGAGCCTTGGTTTTTGCTGCCAGGTTATTTAAGCAATAGTCTTGGCCAGGGGTTTGGCAGCCTTAACGAGACAGCTTCTGTTTGAAAGATTATGTCTTAGTCTTTCTGTGTGTGGCTTATTTCACTTAAGCATAATGTCCTCTAGGTTCATCCATGCTGTCATAAATGACAGAATTTCCTGCTTCTTTAAGGCCGAATAATGATCTCACTATATGTGGAATCTGAAATAGTCAAACCCAGAGAGGTAGCGAGTAGAATGGTGGTTACCAGAGGCTGGGGGTGGGGGGCCACTAGGGGGATGTTGGCCAAGGAGTACGAAGTTTCAGTTAGACAAGAAAAGTAACTGTGGTTAATAATAATATACTGTATATTTCAAAATCATTAAAAGAGAATTTTGAATGTACTCACCACAAAGAAATGATAAATACTGGGGAAGATGGACATGTTAATTAGCCTGCTTTGATCATTCCACAATGTGTACACATGTAACAAAACATCACATTGTACCCCATATAGACAAGTATTATTTTTAAATTAAAATGTAACTTAAAAATAAGATGATGTCTGTTCTCTATTTATGACACCATACTTATCTTTTGAAACACATTCTGTCTAGACTGAATAAATTCTGGTCAGAAAGTGAGGTGGAGGCTTGCTTGGGGACCACGGGTGCTGTGAGGGCCCCACAGTGGCAGGCACAGCCCTGAGGTGCAGCCCCTTGGGCCCTCCTGAGTGTTTTTGTTTCTGAGGGGAGCAGCACTTGCTGTGCTAGGCAGGTGTGTGAAGGGGGAAGTGTGTGTCCGGAGCTTTCCTGGATGTTCACATGAGCCAGGAAGCAGGGAAGCCACAACACGGGTACAATGTACTGGATCGGCCCCATGCAGAGTCAGGGAGGAGGCCAGTGTGCTGCGGTTGGGTGGCCAGGACACCCACACCGTGTCCTCCCAGGCACTTTGGAAGCTGGATGTGGGGACTCATGGATTGAAGAGCTCGGAAGCCAACTCCCAATGTGACTGGAAGTGACCGGCAAAGCCAGTGCCCCCTCAGAAGCCCGAGGAGGCCCCCAGCAAGCTCTGTTCTTAGGACAGCAGGGACAAGCGGCTGGCCATTCCTATGTGTGCGCCGTTCCCCCTGCCGCGGGCTCTCTATGGGTCCTAAAGGGGGTCTTCCTCTGTCCTCTGATCCTCAGCTGAGGAGACACCCATTTCTGTCTGTGGCACTGGGGGACTCTTTGGAAGGGTTAAGTCAGCATTTCCATCATGTAACAGCTGGCGACGCTGGGCAAGCCACCTGACCTCTCTAAGCTGTCCCTTCTACAAAGATGGCAGTTGTGCGAGGACTCCGTGACAATACACGTGCAAGCTGCTCTGTAAAATATAAAGTGCTATTCAAGTGTTAGTGTTCTCATTTTAAACCCACCTCCACCATTCCTTAAGATACTCAGATATCACTGCAGAAAAGTCGGGCTTCCAGTACGGCCTGTTCCCTTGAGTGGGTCTCGTGCAGCAAACTGAACGAGCTCCATGCACGTGACGGTCTAAGGGGCGCGGTCCCCTCCAAGGACACCCTAGACGGACTGTTCATAGCATTTCTCTTGCCAGCCAGCCTGCTGCTCTGGTTCTCTGGGGCCCGAATTGCAGCTGAGTTCTCACGGCGTTCTTGGTGCTCCAAGAAGGCGGTGCCTTCCAGGGGTGCTAGGGGTGCCCACCGCCCTGTAGGGTGGCGATAGCCAGGCTGAGCAAACCGCCAGCCTCGGGCCCTCTTGGCCCTGAGCCTCTGCTTGGTGTGAATAGAGAGTCGGGGGTTGGCATGAGGCCGACAGGCTGGTGACATCCCCTCTCCTAGCCCCTCTGCATCATCATCGGTTCCCGCCCCTCCACTTGGCACCCAGCAGGGCCCCAGTTTGGGAGTCCCTTCCCATCAG
Source organism: Lepilemur ruficaudatus (assembly GCA_963574885.1). Taxonomy (NCBI): domain Eukaryota; kingdom Metazoa; phylum Chordata; class Mammalia; order Primates; family Lepilemuridae; genus Lepilemur; species Lepilemur ruficaudatus. Next base: position 53,233 of record CAUYRT010068662.1, read on the forward strand.
GTTAGATTACTGTGATCACTTCCCAGCTGGCCTCCTGTGGTAGTTCTCTTCCCTCCACTCCATCCTACATGCATGGCCAGAGATGTTTTCCCCATGATCTTGTTCATACAGACTCAGCTACATTCTAGAGTTTTCTTACACTTGTGCCCTCTTTGCAATCCACATTCCAGCCTTGCACTCCTGAGCTAGCAGCCCCCTGCACAGATTTTCTTCCTCCGGGCCTTCCTGCCTCTGATGGCTAATTTGATGTGTCACCTTGACTGGGCCACAGGGTGCCCAGACGTTTGGTCAGACGTTATTTTGGTTTTGCCTGTGAGGGTGTTTCTGGATGCGGGTAACACTGGAATTAGTAGCTGAGTAAAGCAGAGTGCCCTCCCTGGCGTGAGGGGCCGCATCGAACTCATAGAAGGCCTGAACAGAACAAAAAAAGTGGGAGGGAACTCCTCCTGCCTGACTTTGAGTGGGGACGTTGTTTTTCTCCTGCTTTCAGAGTCAAACAGAAGCGTCGCCCTTTCTGGGTCTCCGTCGGGACCAGCACAGATCTTGGGACTTGTCAGCTCCCATAATCGTGTGAGCCAGTTCCTTAGAATAAATCTCTTTCCATATAAACTTTTATAAACTATACATGTAAAAGTTTATATAGAAAAGTGAGGCGATTTTGTCCTCGTGGGAACATCTTAGAGTGCACTTACACAAACCTGCATGGTCTCGCCTGCTGCACCCCTAGGCTGTATGGTGTGGCCTAGTGCTCCCAGGTGACACACTGGTACAGCAGGCTCCTGGATTGAATACTGCAGGCAGTTGCAACACAGTTACTAAGTATTTGTGCATCTAAACATATCTAAACATAGAAAAGGTACAGTAAAAACATAGTTTTGTAATCTTAGGGGACCACTGTCGTATCTGCAATCCATCACTGACAAATGTTGTTATGTTACACATGACTCTACACACACACACACACATACATTACATTGGCTCTGTTTCTCTAGAGAACCCTGCCTGGCTGATATTCTGCCTTCTATCTGGCTTTTCACTACACTCTTATTTCCCATCTCTATCTTCCCTCAAGCAAAGTTAAGATCTCTACTCATCCTTCAAGATCTAACTTATTTGGCACCTTATCCAAGAAGCTGTCCCCAGCTCCCCTCACTGCTCTGTGACAATGACCAGCATCGTCATCGAGCTTATGTAATTGAACTCACCTTGCGGAGTGTTACAGGTATCTCCACACGTGTCTGTCTGCGACACTGCAGCCCCCTCAAGGGCAGGGGCCCTCCATCTCCACATCTCTCCTCCCTAGCTCAGAGCCCTGGGCAGGCTCACAACTTACTGAGAGAACTGCAATGAATTAAATTGGAAACAAGCTAGTGGGAGACAGTTCCCTGGCCCTTCCCACAAAGATGGGATTTCAAGGTTGCCGTGGGGTGATGCTCCAACCAGAGGTGACAGCTATCAGGATGTGACATTGCACAGCACAAGCTGGGGGTTTCACACCCCCACTCAAATTCCCCCTAGCGTGTTCTGTAGCAGCAGTATCATAGGACATTAATAAAATCAATTATTGGATAAAAATCTCTGGTCTCCAAAGCTTCATTTTGTGCTATTAGCAAGAAAATGCTGTTTCAAAAGGAGATAAGACAGAGAGAGGGAGATCAATTACTGGATAAGCTCGCGGCAGTGCCTGAGATGAACGTGCAGACGGGCGGGCCCCTCCTACCTGCCGTGTGGGCCACGTGCCTGCACTGCTGTCTGCTGAGCCTCCTCGGCCGTCCTGCTCAGGTTCTCCTGGTGCAGGAAGTGCATTCTGCTCAGCGATGGGAGGGGCAGCTCTCAGCCCAGCTCCCTTGGTGCCCAGGCAGCTTGAAGATACTTGCACAACCGCTGGGGTCAGTAACACACGAATGAGCATCTCACTGTCAGGGACGATGTCAGCCCCGGCCCTCACATCCCAGGTCAGAACTGAATCAGCATGTTCTTCCTAGAGACATGGGATATTATGGTTTGGATAAACCTGAAAGGTGACAGACTGGCTCTTCCCTAGGGTTGGGAGTATACTGGGAACATGTAACATGTATTGGGAAATGGCCACCAAATATAAGCATTGAGCTTGCCAAGGCCTTGAAGCCCACACTATTTGCTAGCTGTGTGGACACTCTGTTGGCTATGGAGCTGATGTGGGTGGGGTGGACCCAGACTAGGCAGCCTGGGCTCTGGCCCTCACTTCCTCTGCCGGAGGGCCCAGGAGATTGAGTTCTGCTTTGCAAGCTCTGCCACTTTCCACCTGTGCAGATGAGGTTCTTTCTGAAACCTCATCCTCCCTACTCATCTCGGAGGGTTTGGTGAGGGTGAAATGAGATCATGAATACAGAAACCACCTTGCACATTCGGTAGTGCTGCCTCATTTACGGTGAGGGTTATTACTCACTCCTCCATTGATGCTTCTAAAAATAATCAGATTCCTGGATAGAAGGGAGAAAGGAACAGAAAGGGTGTCTGGGGGGTGGCACACCGTGACAGATGGATCATTGTTTCCATTGCTGCCTTTCCTCCAGCGTAGGAGGAGAGAACGGCAGTCGCCGCATACCTACTCTGTGCCAGCCACTGGGCCAGCACTTTTAGGCCAGGTGTTCTCAAATTGCCTTGGAGGGATGTCCTCTGTGCTCAAGATACTAGAATTTAGGTCCTAGCTCTGCCACTTCCACATTGGGGGATCTCGGGCAAGGCACTTACCTATGGAGGCTCTTTTCGCATCTGTATGTTGGGAGTATGTGAGTATGCGCAATGTCCATCTCATAGAACTGCTCTGAGAACTACATGAAATAATGTGGTCAAGGTCCTAGAACAGCGCCCAGTGTATAGCACCCTATGGTGCTCACTAAGTGGGAGCAGCCGTTACTGTCCTTCTGTCTATAATTGCCGAGAGGGCTTTGTTAATATTCTGCCTCTGTCCCCATCTTGGAGCCGCGCCTTGCCAGCGCAGGCCTGGTCACTGGGTTGGGTACCTGGACAGGGCCAGTGCAGCAGGGAGCCGTTCTCACAGACTTCCTGTTCCTGTTGCGCAGCCTTCGGATGCTGACTGGGATGACCTGTGGGACCAGTTTGATGAGCGGCGATACCTGAATGCGAGAAAGTGGCGCGTTGGCGAGGACCCCTACAAGCTGTATGCTTTCAACCAGCGGGAGAGCGAGCGGACCCCCAGCAACCGCGCCGTCCCAGACACTCGCCATTCCAGGTACTTCCTGCATCCCCCACTCTGTATCCACCCCCCGCCCTGCAGTCTTGACAGGTCAGCAGCAGGCTTGATCTGGGGCTTACCATGTGCAGGGCCCAGTGCTGAGAATTGGGGCGGGTGAACGATCTGCTACCAGTGGGACACTAAAGGGACTAGGTCCTCGTCATTAGGATATGCAAATTTACCCTGTCTGTGCTGCCACTGCTTAGTGCCAAGAGCCATGCCAAAGACGCCCACCTTCCACCAGGAGGTTGGAGAGGATGGGTGGCCCCCATCACCTGCACCTGCCTTCTCACCGTATGGTCACCCCAGGTGACGCTTGCCATGAGCTCATGGAGCACTAAGAACACTATAGCCAAGGCCTGTTTGTCCCTGGCAGAGTCCCACAGCTTGTGTGGGGGCAGGATGGGCAGACCCCAGGGAAGTCAGGTGGGTGGTCTCTCCTGTCCTTGGGAGAGACCCTTCCTGTGCCATGCCATCACATTTTGCTACATGAGAAGAGAAGCCAGAGGGGCCTCCCCACCTGCCATTGGTTCCACTGCCTGCCTGTGGAGGGCGCATTCACACAGCCTCGGACCTGCCAGCCACACCTACAATGGCGTGCAGAGATCAGGCCTGATGCTATGTAGAAAGCTTTATTTCCCTGCAAAAAGAGGCTTTGTGAAGACATTTGGCCTCTTGACCCTCCCTTTCTAGAGTCATTACACTTCCTGGGGAGACCTACTTAGCAGGTCGGTCTCAACCTAAGCTCCTCCAAGCTGAAGGCCCAGAGGTGCCAAAGACTGGTGTGGTTGTTTCCTATCTGCTGCAGGAAATTAACTTTGCAGCTGGCCCCAAATAGCAGGCTGGCGTGGTGGGGGTGGCGGGTTTGAAGGCAATGTTAAATCGAGAGGCTTGGCTGTGTTCCTTTGGGTGCATAGGTACCTTCATTGTGGAGACCGGATTTATGAGCAGGGGAGTGAGACTTTCCTGGCTAATGAGGCTGATTACTCTGGAGGCTCCTAAGTTGGGACTATGTGAAGGCTAGTGGACTCAGAAGCCTTGTCTTATGCGGCATGTATCCTATGGAGAAACCCACGCAGTCCTTTTTAGTCACTGTCATCACTAAAAGAAACTGAAGTCTTGGTTTCCCGTGAGTACAGCAAAGGGGATGACCTAGATGACATTGTGGCTTCCTCTGCCTCTGACAGTCTGCAGGATTAAACTCCGCCCTCGAGGTACCCACGAGACTCTTCCTTAGCAGCAGTGCCTGGCAGACCCCTTCAGGCGGAGACCGAGGGCCTGGGCTATACCTACCCCTTCTTCTGGCCTGAAAGCTTCTCAGAGTCTTGTATTATTCCCATGTAAATTCCCCAACACTTATTCTGCTCCTTGGCGTCTGAGAGATTTTTATTTAAATACTGGCATATCATATTTCCCTGAGAAGAGGGGAAGGGGGATGAGACAGGAGTCTGAGAAGCCCCTCTGGGTCTCAGGTGAGTGGTCCCTCCCTTGTTCTGAATCCAGATGCTGAGGCCCTCCAGAAGGGCAAAGGGACACCTCCTAGCCAGAAAAATGCATCTGGGTGAGAGCCTTCCAAGAGATACCTGTGACTGCTCCCACCTGCAGGAAGGAGGCACCAAGAGATGCACTGGGCAGGAGGGCACTTGGGGATACTCTGAGCAGGACCAATTTCTGCACTCACCCTGCTCTGCGATCCAGAGGCACAAACCAAAGTCTTATAAGGGCCGGACATAAGTGGTGGTATTGGATGGAGAACTGAGCCCATTCCCTAGGAGCCCAGCTCACCAGGTTAAGTTCTGATCTTTGCACCTGACCCAGTGCGTTCCATCTGTTAAGAAAGTGAGATCTGTTGAGATTGCAGCAAGAAGGGAAGAGAGGATTTAGACAGAATTTAGACACCCTTTGGGAAGACAGAAAGGGAAAGTGTATCAGCCATATCGGGGGTTAAGGACAGGGCCTCTGGGATCAGATTGCCCTGTTTCCAATCTACTCAGTCTGCTGTTGACTAGCTAAGTGAACTCAGATAGGTTGCCTAGCTTCTTTGTACCTGTTTCCTCTTTTGAAAAACAGTGATAAAAGTAACAATAATGATCCTAGTTCCATTTTTATAAGGATCGAATAAAATATATGTATTTACCTACTCCACAGTAAATATTTTTAAAATGTCAGTTGTTGCTGTTATTACAGGGAATGTGGGGATGGCTGGGCCTGGAGTGGACAGGGAGGTCTCTGGCAGAAAGCTGCAGGTGCTCGGGGAAGAGACATAGCCAAACCCCAGCTGGGAAAGCACCTCTGTCCCAAGAAGCAGGAAGGAGCATTGGTTATGAAGATCACTAAGTTGTCTGGCATGGCGGTGGGGACAGGGGAGAGCAGAGGTGGATTTCAAGATCAGGTTCAATGCCAGAGAAATTCAAGTGAGTGGGGTGCCGGCCATGAACCTTAGCGGTTCTCAATCCAGGCTTCTTACAAGAATCCCTTGGGAACCTTTGAAAAATGCTGAGACTCAGACTCTGACTGCAGGATCCAGCTGCAGGATTTCTGTTCTAAGGTCCCCACGTGATTCTTGTGAGCATCCAGCATTGAGAACCACTGCTCTAGGTAAGTGCCTCTCACTCTTCAATAGGCAAACAAGCAAATCACCTGAGGATCTTGTTAAAATCTGATTCAGTAGGTCTGAGGTGGGGCCCAGGGTTCTGCATTTCTAACAAGTTCCTGGGGGACACTAACACGGCTGGTCCAGGGATCTCACCTTGAGTAGCTAGGGCTTAGAACAGTGGTTCTCAAAGTCTGGTTCCTTAAGCCAACAGACTAGCAGCGGCAGCATCACTTGGGAACTTGTTGGAAATGCAAATTCTTGGGCTTCACCCAGAACTACCGGATCAGAAACTCTGGGGGTGGAGTCTAGCATCTGTGTCTTGGCAATTCTGATGTCTGCTCAAATTTGGAAACCACAGAGCATCAGCTGACACCTGTGGCTGGTTTTTGTGAAACAGATGAAGTTCATGGGTGGGTTGGTCCAGCTGAAAGGCTCAGGGTTTGAGTAGAGAGCAGAGGCCTGGGAATAAGCCCACCTACTTGCCCACATGCTGAAGCCTTCTCCCTCTGTCCTGGTGACATGATTCTGACTCAGGCCCTGTGGAGACCTTGGCTTATCTGGTTCCTTCTTGTTCCTCCCTCTTCTCCCAGTTCCTTCATCCGCAGCATCCATGTCTTGCCATCCTCCCGAGAATCAGCATCACCTCTGTCAAGAAGCCTGTACTTGGGACCACTCCTGACCCCATGGCCGTTGGCCCACACTGGACTTGTGGTTCCTTTGTGGGACCCAATCCCATGGACAGGGCTCCACTGGGCCACCTTTGTGTTCCCATCATGCCTTGTAGCTAAGGTCCTAAGGTCATGGCATCAATTGCCTTCTAGGGTGAGTGACACACTGAGCATCTACTACAGTGCCTGGCATGGGACAGGAATTAAGTAAATGTTTGTTGAGCAAATAAAAGGGAGAATAAGAAAGTCAACTGACCACTCTATCCGCCTGTCCCCTTCTCCTTCTCCTCCCACCCTCAGGGGCCTCCTGTGGGCAATCAGGAGAGCAGACTCAGAGTTAAAGAAAAACGGCTTTTTCCCTTAAACAGTTCTCATTACTGAAAAGAGAAGAGTGAAGAAATGTCATGTGGGAGGGGTCTGGGCTTATTAAATTTGCTTCCAATTTTCTTACCACAGTAATTGGATTCTGATTTATAGGATACGTTGGACAGCGCCTGAAACAGAGAACTATTAGCCGAGCATTAGAGCAAGCGCTGCCAGGAGGGCGTGGGCCGGGTGAGTTGCTTAGGAATCTGAGGATGCCACAGCCGGGGAGGCAGCAGGTGGGAGTCCAGGAAGAAAGGAGGGAGGCTGTGGAAGTTCTCGCCCCGCAGGCCGCGTCTGACGGAATCCCAGATGCACTGCTGGCGGTGCCACGGCCAGGCATCACGTGGTGGAAGAGGCCCAGACAGGCCTGGGGGCTTCATTTCTCTGTGTGGAAAGGAAGGGAGTGGCCATTTTTCTCCTGGTCCTTCACCCCGTGGAGTCCACGGTATTTTGTGGGAGGCAGTGCGGCCTGTCTGAAGTGTGGGGTTATGGGCGAGGGGTGGAAGAAGCTAAGATGGGGGCAGACTTCGAGCTCCCCTTTCCCAGGGTTTCCAGGGCCCAGGGTGGGCAGTACTTGCACACCCAGCGTCCAGGGATCCCCTACTCAGTCATGCCGCAGGGCTAGCAGCCCCCCACGCACACGCCACCCTCTGTGCATCCAATGTGATTTTCACACTCTCAAGATGGAAGCCTGCTGTTGGCGCCCACAGACGTGTGTGCCTCTGAGTCCCCTTGTCCCTGGTCTCAGGCCACGTGAGAGGGGTGGGGACAAGTAGCCTAGCAGAGGCCTTCAGCACATCCCTGCTCCTTTCTTGGCTTCTTTTTCTCATCTGTGAAATAAGGGTGTCGGGTATGGTGACTCGCAGATGATAACGCGGTGCGGTTGGTCTCGTTCCAGGTACGTACACATGTCTACACCAGCCCCCACCCCACCTCAGTGGAACAAAACACTGAGCTTGCCTTGGGGCACCCTAGTTCCAACTTTACCCACTAAGGCCAACAGTTGTATTAACTCGGATGAGAGCCTTAATTTCCAGGTGGCTGCCTAGGTCCCGTGAGGTCACAAGGGTGAATAAGACGTGGCCACTTGTATCAGAGGTAGGAGGTAGGTGATGGGCCCTAAATAACTATTTCAGTGTAAGGAGGAGACAGCTTCTAGCTGGGGCGAGTCCAAGAATTTTTCCCAGAGGAGTTCTGCTGGTTATATATGTAAAGCACTGGCTGATCCAACAAATAGTCCTCATTTTCCAGTTGTCTCAGCCCCACCCTGTCACCATATTTTGGTGACAACAGGCAGATTTGTCATTGTCCAAATGGTACACAAAACGCCTGGCAGCCAGCAGCCATCAAATGGAGACACACCCCTCGAGGAGGAGGGAAATATTTTGATAAAGCAAATGTATATTTTTGCTGTTGCCTAGCAGTGCCTATTATGGGGTTGCATTGATTGCAGAGAGCAGGTGGCAGGGTGGCCTGAGCCCATGGGCCATGAGCTGGGAGGGATGAGAGCTGGGGAAGCCTCACTGGGTCACCTCTGCTGGCCTGGCTGGGTCTGACTGTTCCCTGGGCAGACTCTCCCAGCTTTGGTCCAGAGTGCTGCTAAAGGCTGCAGACAGTGGGATGCCCATCACTTGCCTGGAGGGAAAATTCCACACTTCGATACTTCTCACCAGGAAGATATTTTTCCTTGGCTCCTTTTCCTCCTAGGAAATGAAGGGGCAGTGGCCCAGCCTCTGGTCGCAACCCTCCCTCCTTGTATTTACTCAGTTGGAATGGCTGCTGAAGATCATCATCATTTCTCTCTTTGCACCCGTCACTTAGCAGTAATAGGATAAAAATCTTTACAGCTGGAATGGCTAAGCATAAAAAATGTTCATATTCCCTCCGAGTCAAGGCTGTTGCACTAACTCAGCACAGCGTTAGTGATTCCACATCAAGGCCAGGGGAGGGGAGGGGGAGACCCATCACAGACACTTAGCTTTTGCAAACAAGCTATCCCCATCTGTGACATTCTGGTCCCTCCTGCACACCATTTTTCAATACAGGATGGGAGCCCATTGATAGTGGCTGTGAGTGCGTTTCACTCCAGAGCATCTCAGGGTTCCAGGAAGCTCTTGGGGAGTAAGGGAGCAGCCAGAGGGGTTGCAGAACATCCTGGAAGTGGCTCTGCAGCAGAACTGTGTCCCTTCCCTGGCCCTGGGCAGCTGTCTGCAGTACTACCTACAGGGCCTTAGGATGGGTTCTTGCCAGGGTGAGAGGTGAAGAAAGACCACAGGAGCCAGGACAGCAGGTGCCTCTGGATCAGGATTCCTGTCCATTCTGAGTCCCCTGTTTCCCTGAATGCTGAGCCTACAGGCCTCTCCTGCTGTTCGTTGAGTTTCAGGGAGATTTCCCAAAGGGGCAACTCCTCAGCCTTCAAAAGATGACCAGACAGCATCACCTGCTGAAGAGAATTTATCCAGACAAACTGCCTTCTCTAATTGGTTCTCCCATACCTTGCTTCCTAGGGAATTTGTGCCAGCTTTGACCTTGCATTGTACATTTCACTCACCCATTCATTCACTTGCTCACTCATTCCCTCAACACACTAACTTGAGCATGTGCCAAGTGCTGTGTTAGGAATTAGTCTCCAGGTCCAACAGGAGCAGTCCTTCATGCCCAGACTCACTGCTGGGTTTCTGACTGAGCACCACTACGGGGGCTGCAGAGACTTGAGCAGAACAGCAGGACTAGCAGATTAACCATATTCCTAGGTCAGGAGAGCCAGGCTCAGAGAGGTTAGGGGACTTGTCCGAGGTCACACAGCTCCTCAATGCTTGGCTGAAACTCAGAATCAAATTTTCAGATTCTGGGTCCATGTACTTTATCTTATTCTGTCAAAAACATACAGCCCTTATTATGCCCAGGTTCACTGAGTGAGTGAGTATATATGTGTGTGCATGCGCTTGACTTGCGCTTTGGGGCAAGAAGAGGTGATGCGTGAGGATTCTGGGTTTCCCAATTAAGATAGTTTGATAATTATATTTTAGCTTTGCCTGGAGGCACTGCAATAATGTGTTTCAATCATCTAATGCAATAAATAGTGTCATCTGCTGTTCTCTCATCTGGGCCAAATCCTAATGGGCAGGTAACCCAAGCAGAACCTTGTATGGTTTTGAAAGGTACTCGGTGGCCTTTGTTCTGGGGGCTGATTTCCCTTTCCCTCCCTGGCTTTGCCTTCTTTATTTCACATTGCCTGGGGGACGAGGCAGTGGAAAGAGATGCAGAAAGACAGGTAGAAGTATGTTCAGTGCCCAGGACGAAAAACTGATTTGGATTAAATATTTGCCAGGAAGGACTCATTCTACAAATTATCGAGTCCGAGACTATTAGGGATATGTCTGTAAAAAAAGCAGACCAAAAGTTTCCCCTCATGGAAGTTGGATTCCCCCAGGTAGACAGGTGGGAACTACCTCGCTGCCCTCCCCAGGCCACTAGTCCATCCCCACCTTGGCTCTCTTCCCGAAGGAGGCATGCCCCTTAGGCTAGCCTGGAACATGAGCCCTGACCCTAAGCTCAAGGTTTCAGTAACACCAAGGGCAATGTGGTGTCAGTTCTTTCTCTTCTGAGTTATCTTGGAAGAAGGGTTGGGGGGATGCCCCAGATTTACACTCTGCATTTTGGGGGTTCTCTTTAGTGCTGCGGTGAACACAAGGAGGAGTGGAGGAGACGGCATTGCTGAGTTTGGCTGTAGCTCCTGCCTATGTCATGGGCTGTACTGAATTCTTCCAGTTCAGTGGCCTTTGAAATCTTCCTGCAAGACCAAAATCTGCCCCAAGACCAGAATCTCTCCTCATCTTTTAAGTTAAACCTTTTATTGAAATATACCATATACCATACAGAAAAGTACACACCTTCGACAGGTGCAGCTTGAAGAAATTTTACAAAGAGAACACACTTGTGTTTCTACATCAAGCATGTACAGCAAGAAAAAAAAAGCATTAGTTTACCAGAAGCCACCCTGGTCCCCTGTCCAGTCCGAATCACCCATATCTATCCTGTCTTCAAATGCGATAGATGAACCTTGCTTGTTTTCGAACTTTATGTAAATGGGATTACACGGTATGCACTCTTGTGTGTCTGGCTTCCCTCCAAATTATGTGTGTGACATCCAGCCATGTGTGCAAGACACAGTTTGGTTATTCTCATTGCTGTATAGTATTCCCTCGTATGAATACATTACAATTTGTATACTACTAATGCTCATTTGGGGCGTTTCTAGTTTGGGGTTCTTATGACTAGAGCTCCTCTGAGGAGTCTCACGCTCGTCTTTGGAGAAGGCGCGTATGAGTGTCTGAAGGGTCTTCCCTCTGGGAGCTGCTGTAGAACCGCCACACGTTCCGTGAAGGGGGCACAGCAGAGTTCCAGTCGTCCACATCTTCGCTGCCCATCACCTGCTGCGGTCTGTCTTTTTCAGTTCAGCCTTTCTAGAGGCCTTACTGTGTTTTAAATTTACCTCTCCCTGCAGATCAGGGAAGCCATGCACCCTTCCATGCGTTCCGTGGCCACATGAATGCCTGATCAAGTGTGCGGCCCCTTCTGTCTGAGTCTGTCCACGCCCTTTGCCCGAGAACCAAGCACAGAGCCTGGCTCTTAGCCCCCCTCAGTAACCTGCCTCTCTTTTGGATATTTTTTTGGCATTTTTGGCAGCATTTTGAGTCAGATAATAGGGTAAGGGGGGAAAAAATGCATGGGCTGAGCATGAGAGGCCGCAGGTCCTTTCTGAGATACAGCCCGATGATCCCTTCCACTCCCTGGGTGTCTGTTTCCTTGCATGCAAGATGAGAGAAGTAAGCCAGAGACACTTATTAAGGTCACTTCCAGCTCTGTCTGCTGCTTTGAAAATGCTTCTGCCGGGAAGACGTGTGGGAACTGGCTGGGGACTGAACCGGCTTGGAGGCTGTTTCCAGAAACATGACGCCCTCCCGCTCGGCAGCAGCGCCCTCCCCCAGGCCCCAGGTTCCCCCTCCCCCTCACACACTTGGCTCCCTGACAGGACTCCAGGGCCCCCAGGAGCATTGGAACTGTCCTGTATTATTGCCACCTTGTCCATTCCTCCCACGGGGGCCTCCCCGACCCCCCCTGCATCCCCACGGTGTAGACCACAGGACCCCTCCCAGCCTGAGATGCACTGTAGGCTGGTTTGACGGTCTTTCCACTTATCTGAAACCCCTGGGTCTGTTAACACAGCAGCAGCAGAGCTATTTGCTCTCGGAGTTGGTACTTTGTGTGGCTGGCAGCTTGGCTGCAAACGGGTGACCTGCCCACATTTTTCAGTCTAGAAAAAAGAGCTGAGATTGTACAGACTTCTCCCCTTTATAACCCCTCCCAGCACTTCTAAGAACCACTGGCTCCTGTGATGTACCCAATGTACCTCTGCTGCCGGGAGGAAACAGGCCGGCAGGGTTGGCTTGAGGAAATCCCAAGGCAGCTTGGTGCTGGGACTGGGGCCTGGGGCAAGTCCTACAGGGAAGGATGAGCTGTGCAGGGAGCCCTTAGAGTGAGACTGGTCGTGCCTCTTATTTGTGTCGGGCTGCACGGAGTGCCTTCCATCTCTTTCCCAGGCCATCCTCAGTAGCCCTATGGGTGAAGGGTCATTGCTGCTTCACAGAGAAGGAAGCTGACACCCAGGAGAGGTAACTGGGTGACCCGGTGGCAGGGCCAGGTCTCCCAGCCCTGTGAGCTTTGTGATAAAATGTCTCTGCCACTTACTAGCTTGTCTTTGGATGAGTTACTCAATCTCCCTGAGACTCAATTTCTTCATCTGTATAATGGGAATAGTAATGTCCTCAGGGCAAGGTGAAGTAACTCACGTCAAATGCCGAGCGTGTATTCTGGTGTGACTAGAGCACACTCAGTGACCCTTCGTTAGCCGTGGCCATGAGCAGTCAAATTAGCACTGGCGCTGGGAGTGGCATTAGCATCAGGCTTTGTGATCTTCCCTCTGCTCTCAGCTGCAGGCCAAGGTGGGTCTGGGAGGCAGGGCAGAGAGGTGGCAGGTACAGCGGGGAGAAAGCAGTGACGGGGATGAGTTTGGAGAGGTCCTGGCTCAGGCCCCTGCCCCACCCCTGAGTGGGGGTGCTGTGGCCCACAGGCGTCAGAGCGGAGCTGAGAACGCGGTGCCGCAGGCAGAGGGCGGGTGGGCAGCAAAGTCCTTAGAGAGCTCCCGGCCTCGGCCTTGGCTCCCAGCGCTGAATGTTCCACTTGCCTGAATGTCAAACTTACTTTAAAAACTGGAGTGCAAAATAAACGATGAGGCAATTGCGATGCCAGGTCTGGTGAAATCTGCACTTGAAAGATACTGGGGCTAGAAGCCAAGGCCAGCAGAGGGGGTGATGTAGGGCTGGGGCCAGGGAATACAAAACGGAAGAGCGGGAGAGGAGCTGACAGCTGCCGGGAGGCACCGTGGGAGGGAGGCCTCCCCAGCCCGGGGTGGCAAGTGTGGGATGGAGCCAGGAGACCCACGTGAGGCTGGAAACGCCCCAAGGAGTGTGGGGTGTGATGGGAGAAGGGCTCTGCTGGGCACCCGTGGGCCACTGGGCCAGCAAGGGCCCATCTGGGCTAGCCAGGCAGCATCAGTAAATGCCTTCTGAGGTTGTCCTTGCTGTCCCGGGGCAACAAGAGGAGCCCCTTGTATTGACTGGAGTTCCATCGCATCCAGATGGCTCCCATCTCCTGACCTGCCTGGCCCTCGCAGCAGCCCTGACGCTGCCCAGGACAGGCGTCCTGGCCTCTGTTCTCTCACTGCCCCACTCCTCTCCGTCTCTCCTCCTCGATTCCTCCTACGGATGCGTCATTTACTCCCTGCCCCAGACCTGTACCACTGAGCCTGCCTGTACCACCTCTTGAGACAGCAAGCACCTCCTCCACCTCAGGCCAGGGCCCTCCGTTCACCCTGGCACCTGAGCCCGCACCCCTGGAGTCCTCTTCCTCTCCCACCCTCATCCTGTGGAGTCTGCCTCTGAGATACCCCTTGGTCCCTGGGCTTGCTACCCCTCTCCACAGCCGCCTGCTGCTCACCTGGGTGACTGCGGCAGCCCTCAGACGCCCCCCCTAGTTGGCTCCAGCCCTGCTCATACGTCCACCTTAGAGAACTTTCTGGATGCACATGCAGAGCTCCTCATCTGAAACTCCATCCCATCTCTCACCCCAGGGTCCCTGGCCAAGTCGTGGCTTGTAACCAGTGGTGCCATGAGGGGGTTGCACCTCCTCATCTTCACTGCTCTCTCTGCTCAGGACACTCTTTCGCCCTTCAGGAATCTGGGTGGAGGGTCCCTTTTCCTGCAAGACATCTTGCCCCCCAGGGCTGAGTTTGGAAGCTCCTCGTACAACCGTGCTCACCTCTGAGCAGCACCCACCACTCTCGGTCGCAGACATTGAGCGACATGGGGCAGGGGTGCTGACTTAGCTTTGCACTCCCGGAGCCTAGCTGGCTGCCTGGCACGAATCCTGTTCATCAGAATCAGCCAAGTGAAGAGGGGCCCAGAGAGACCTCACTGGATTCATTCTCAAGATGCAGAAAGCATCGGGGTTTGCAAGTTAAGGTGCAGGTGTGGGAATGAATCCTCAGAACAGAGGGAGGAAACCAAACCATGGGAAATTTAAAACCATCTTCACTCAACAGAGAATTCTCTGTGTTCACACATAAATCCAGGGCTGTAATCGGCAGACACTTATTGATCATACCATTCCCCTGACGCGTGGAGGGCACCTTATATGTTCTCTCAGTTCAGCCTTGCAGCTTTGCTGTGACTCTGGATGAAGAAACTGACTCCAGTAGGGTGAGCAACTTGTCCATAGGACAATAAAGAAGTAGAAATGTGGCTTCTGTCCTCAAGAAGGCAGCCGTCTACCTGGGAAGATGGTGTGGCTTTGTGGGAAGGGGAATAGTGACACAGGTAGCGCATGGCGGGCGGTGGAGGAAGCAACTTCAGCTGAATGCTGCACAGCAATCACAGTCTAGGAGGGTGGCGGGACCAGGGAGGCATGTGGAGCTCAGGGCACGGCCCAGGGAGGCAGTGGCTGGTTGAGCAGGGCCAGAGGCCCCTGCAAGGGAATGGGGCGGGCGAGGCTGGAGGCTCACATGGTGGGGAGGCCTTGGAATGCTGGTGGTGGCATAACTCCAGGTAGCTGAGGCTGGGGGAGAGGGAAAACACAGGTGAAGCAGTGTGTTGGGCAGATTATCATGGAAAGGGAAGGAGAATGGGCAGGAAGGCAGTGTCTGCAGGCAGAATAGTCAGGAAGCTGTTGCAGGATGGCAGACGGGCATGGGTCAGGCTTGAGGGATAGCAGTGAGAGTGACAGGAGGTGATGGAGGCAGATTCGGGTGCAGGATTGACCTGAGGATGGATTGACTGCAGGAAGGTGTGGGCAGCCTTTGCTTCTTACCTACCCCCCACCCCTGACCTTTCGGACAGTTGTGAGTCCCCTGGAGAAGAGGTGTTGGACACTTGGCCTTAAACGTACCATTCCTGGGCTCCATGTGCTGGGATGGGCACAGCCCTGGAGTCGCTGGTCTGGAGTCTGTCGGTCTTAGGTGCTTCATTTTGAGGAAACTTCCCCCCGTTTAGGCAAAAGGAGGGGATGACTCTTCCATGATTCCTTAGCTGGAAAGTCTGAGAAATATGAAATAGCTCAGGGGATCTCAAGGGGGGACACATCATTCTTTAGCAGATCAGGGACAGCCCAGACCCATGATTTTCCATGTTTGTAGAACCTTCCAGCATGCAGCCTTCAAGACACAGAGAAAGGCCACATGGAATGAAGGTTTGCGAGGCAGTGAGTCCAGATGATCAGCGAAGGGCATTCTAGTGCAGCTTGTGGGAGCACGGCCTGGGGAGCCAGACCATCGGGGTTTACACTGAGGCTCTGCAGCTCAATGCTGGGACCCACCTTCTCCTCCACAACGAGAGAGGAGGACTTGTGGCACCTACACCAGAGAGTTACTGTGCAGACGTAAGGCTCTGGGAAGACACAGTGAGGAGTCGATAAGTGCTATCTGTTATTACTGACATGGAATGTGATTCTAGCAGGGCTAAAATGAGACATGAAGGAGCTCTGCTCCCAGACACCGAGAAACCCTTTTCAGGAAACATTTCAAAAATAAGTCACGGCCCACCTCCACACTTTCTGGTCCCAGCTTGGTGCTGCATTTGCCTTTGGAGAACACATTTTTTTTTTTTTGCACATACACATACACACACACGACACACATGCACGGGCACACACAGCTACCATCTGGGTGGTGCTTGGTACCAGCTGACACAGGTCCTAGCAGCATCCCAAGAGAAACCTCTCTGCGACCTCTCTGCTGATCTTCCTGGAGAGAAGGACCTGCCACTTCCCCCACGGTTTCCACCAATCCTCAGCGTTCCACTCACTTCAGAGGGACTGCTTGACATAAGAGACCAAAATCAGTTGTCTGGAAAGAGAAAAGGACCCTGGTACACAGTGGAGTGATGGTCATTTCTAGAAGGTCTCTAAATGCAGCCGGAGGAGTCTGCACGCCCTAAGTCAGGTGGGCCTTCTGAGCCCAGACAGTGGGAGTCAGCACAGGCAGCTGAAGTGCCCAGGGAGAGAGATTGGGACCGGCGACTGAAAAACCTGTAGCACCAGGAGCCTAGTTGGCTCTGCTGGTTCCAGAACGAAGAATGGGACATGTCCTATCTTGTGTGTTTAGCATTTATGTTTTCTGCTGAGGGTCGTCAGACAAAGGCTCACCATAATTTAGTGGAACAAACCCCAAATAGTACCTTCGGATGCCATCAGTAAATTAGTACGGTTCTGAGCCATGGACTTGGGGAGAGGAGAAGCAGTGAGGGAGATTTTCTGAAAGCCAAATTTTACGATTTAAAGGACTATGAATTATTCTGAGATTATGGCCTTCCCTAGTGTTTAAATACCCTTTCTTTTATGAACTGATGGTGATGGTAGATGATGGGATTTGTAAAATATATTCTTTCCTGCAAAATGAAATGTTGCAAATCTAATAACGGTCTCTATAATGTTTTCTTTTACTCATATAGAAGAACCCAATACCTGGACATTAATATTGAAATTTTAAATTGGATTAGAGACAAATTAAAGTTCAGTGACCACTTTGGACAATGATGTCCAATAGAAATAGATGTGAGGCACATATGTAATTTAAAATTTTCTAGTAGTCGCATTAAAGTAGAATAAGTGAAATTAATTTTAGCAATACATTTTATTGACTCCAATATATCCAAATATTATCATTTTGACATGTGATCAATGTAAACAAATGCAAGTAAAATATTTTACATTCCTTTTCATATTAACTCTTTGAAATCTTATGTGTATTTTACACTGACAGCATATCTCCATTCAGACTAGACAAATTTCAAATGCTCAGTAACTGCACGTGGCTAGTGGCTACCCTACTGGGTAGTGCCTAGCTAGGAGAAGAGAGTGTCTGGGCCGTAGTCTGTCATAGGATTCCAGTCTACCTCCTCACTCCAGGAAGTATTGTTCATCATTCCCGCAACTTTGGTAAACAGGAAGAACATCCCAGCCTTTGAAACCTAGCTGAGCGTTTCCAGTGTAATAGACAAAGCTTAAGAACTAGCTGCCCACAGACACTAGGCACCATCTCAGATGTTCTCCCAGGGCACACTTAGCCCACGCCTCCTCCTCCTCCCCACCATGGCTCCATACTTCAGCTTCCAGACTCCACTTCGGTGTGGGAGACTTGCTTGGTCTCTCTTTGCTGCATTACTGACCTTGCCCTCCCTCAGCTTACTGCTCTATAGCTCACTGTCCCAGTGAGACCCATGGCTTGGCAAAGGGCACTCTCCCATCTCACTTTGACCTCGTGGAAGCCTCGCCTTCCTCCTGCCTTTGCCCGCCTCTCCACCCATTCTTTACACACTTGTCGTATGCCTAGTACGTTTCATTGCCATGCTAGGTACTGAGGTTACAACTGCAAATAAGTCCTTGCCTTCATGGCAGCCACAGTCAGTAGAGGAGACAGAAAAGTAATTTCACAGCACTTGGTAATAAATTACAGCGATGGGGTGAGCGCAGGGTCCTAGACAGGCACGTTGGAGAAGCCTCAGGATACTGAGAAATGCTCCCCAGGGAAGTAACTTCCAAGCCAAGATTAGAAGAGGAGAAAAATAGCCAGGTCTTGGAAGAGTGGAGAGTGAATTTCGGACACATGGAGAGAGACAGTGCCTGCAAGGGTCCAGAGGGAAAAAGAGCAGATGGAGCAGAACGTGGCTGGGTCTTTGAGGGCACGAAAGGCAGGAGTGTAAGTGGTGCCACATCACTAAGGATGGTAAGCCACGATTAGGAGTGTCAACTTTGTGAGCAGCTGGGCAGCATTGAAAGACGTTAAAGACGCAATTTTGGAAAGGTCATTCTAGCTGCAGCATGCAGGGCAGATTGGAAAGGGACAAAGCCAGCTAGGAAGTTGCTGCAGCAATCCAGAAAAGACATGGTGGCAATGCAGAGAAACAGCCAGATGGGGAGAGATAAGGAAGACAAATGGGCAAGGCCAGGTTTAATTAGATTGAGAGTGGGGCAGAGAGAGGCAGCATTAGAGAGTATCTCTTGGGTTTAGGCACATGGTAGATGTGCCCTTCTGAGCTGGGGAACTCAGAAGGGCCAGGAGGCTTGGCTGAGATGTTGGAAGCAAAAGGTGGATGAAGAGATCATCTCATGGGGATGTCCCTGAGAAGATGCTCTATAGGATTAGGGTTAGGGTTGGGGTCATTAGCAACCAGATGGGAAATAGAAGCCTTGGAGATAAGTGAGATGATCCAAAGAGCATAAAGATTGAGAAGAGGAAGGCCTAGGAGACAATTTTGGGGGAACACCAGAATTCAAGATGAGGGAAGGAAAAGGAAAGCCAAGAGGAAACAGCCTAGGAAGAGGACAGCCATGCTAGGGTCATCTCACCAAAGCCAAGGGCAGAGAGCCAAGCACTTAATAAAATGTGTGACTCTCAATGACAAGAGAAGACCGAAACATTTCCATTAGATTTAATGACATAGAGAGTAATGGGGCCTTGATGGGAGTATCTGCAGGGAGAGGATTGCAGAAGGACACTTGAAGGCAGAGGTTACCAGTAACCTTCTGTGGACAGGGGATAAGGCACCTCTGTACTGTCCGATGGGTCCCCAGGCCTGAGTGCCTTAAGGAAACTGAGCAAGTTCAAGAGCTAAGAACCAGGAGGTGTCAGCTCTGCCACTAGAGAGTGACTTTGGGCAGGTTGATTCACTGTTCTGGGCCTCAGTTTCCTCATCTATAAAGAAAGAAGGAGCTGGACCCAGTGCTTTCTAAAGTGGTGTCCCACAGAATTCTTTTTGATGGACATTATGTGGTATACTTTACTAAATATATACCCAGTGAAGTTTTGAGTTCTCATTATTTGTGAAGGATTATGTGCTAGCAAAAATTAAAAAGAGCAAGGGTAGGGAGGGGACAGATTTTGAGGTTGGAGTTTGATAAACTGTGAGCTGGTAGAACTCTTAAGAACCTTTAACATGTTAATGTGCATTGGTGAATGGCCAAAAAACGGTAACCCAGTATTTATCCAGCACTTCTCAATTGTCAAACTTATTTGACCCTTGTACACTTTATTCTCCAACTGTGTGAAGATGTCTCCTGGAAATAGTGTCCAGCAACTCACAGTGTGGGGGCGACTTAACTAGTTGGTCTTCATAGCCCCTTCTGGTTTGGTATTACAGAAACCCTGGAGTTTGCTTGCAGCCAGAGACAGAAAGGTGTTTCAGCTGCTGGGGGCTCAAAAATAGAGACAGAGACTGAGCTTTCAGGTGAGTCCAGACAATATAGCCTCCTACCTTGTAGGGCCACCTTCCCTAGTTAGCTTCCCAGCTTGTCCGGAGAGATTCCATGGGGCATTCTTACATTGCCAGGAGAGTGGGCTCACAGAGTGAATTTCTGAGATCATCATTCTGATCTACAGCCTGCAGTTCATCAGACAGTGGAAGTGCCCTAGACTTGTCGAGGTACAGGTTTTCTTAGAAATTCCACGCTGCTGGAAGTAGATGGCTAAGAAAACCAGGAGGGTCCTCTAAGCAGCAGGAAGTGAACTGCAGACTCTGAGCTTGCCAAACAGAGTTTCAGCCATGAGTGTGGTGGAGGGTTGGTACAAGGGAATGCATATGTTGGCCTAAATAGGCCCATTCTGAGACCACGTCCCCTGCCGAATGGCCTGTGCTCACCAAGTGGAGGGATGTCTGTGATGATGTCCAGGGCAGCCTTTTGTAACTGGGCTTCTACAAGAGCATTAAGCCCTCAATCCCCAGGGCATCCATTTTATGAAATGAATTAATTTCTCTCCTATGCATGTGGAAGGGTACTGGTTGTGAACCATCCCTGGGAGAAGTGAGAAAATAGTCACTCACATAGTTTTCTATGTAGTGTGGTTTATATTAAGAACCTCTAAAGGAGTTGAATCTGTAACACATGGAAGCCCAAAAGACATTGCTAAAGAACTTACCTCTGGATGTAGGAGCCCCAAGGCACCCCATGCCTGGTACCATGTTGTGGAATCGAAGCAGCAGAGCATGACATAAAGTCCTGTGGTGACTCTGGGAGCACTGTGGGGGTGGGGGAATCATGATGCAATTGCAGAGCCCTTCTACCAGGTACCCATAGTAATCTGCCTTTCACGCAGGGAAGTGAGAAACCCTGGTGGACTTGTTCTTTTAGGTTGCAAAGGGTGCCTGTATTTGTTATCTATTGCTGTGTAAAGTTACCCAGAACTCAGTGGCTTAAAACAACATTTTTCATCTCACACTTCTGTGGGTGAGAAGTCTTGGCCTGTCTTGGGTCCCTCACAGGCAGCAATCAAAGGGTCACCCAGGGCTGCAGTCATCTCAGGGCTTGGCTGGGGTGGACCCTCTCTGACTTGCTCACGTAGTTGTTGGAGGGAGCCGTTAGCCAAGGCCGTGCTCAGCCAAGCCCACTGTCCTGACCTGTGGGGCTCGCTTGCATGGCAGCTTGCTTCACAGAAGCCCAGAAGCCAGACAGACGGGAGCCCCAGTCTTGGAACCTAATCACAAAGTGACAACCTGTCGCTTTAGCTATATTCTGTTCCTTAAAGCAAGCCACCAGGTTCAGCCTGCATTCAAGGGAAGGGGTTTACACAAGGAGGCAGGGATGGGGCCATCTCTGAAAGCTGCCCGCCATGGTGGCCAGCTAGGTTCCTGAGCGGTTCACCTCTTTACCCTGGCCCACTTATTCCTTTTCTAGCACACTGTAATTAATAACATGTCCAGCACTTCAAATGTGGCAGTGTGATGTAATAGCAGATCTGACTGTTATTTTAAGGGTATTCCCCGACCCTTTTCTGAGACTCAGATTTCCATAATACTAAGTGAGAATGGCTGTTGAGGCAGGAAGTAAAGGCAGGGTATGTTTATGTGGATGAACAAATTAATCTACATGTGAAACCCCAGTGAAATTGACATGAAATAAAAATTTCATGCCTTACAGTGTATCAGTGTTCTCCATGAAATAAGATTAAGAGGAATTTCTGATTTTACGGTTGTCATGCTTTTTATACTGCTTGCCCTTTTCTCTTCTAGAGAGTTGCTTTTGAACCCAGGGACCAGCCACAGATCGGGCACTTTACACTTTTTTGTTCGTCTCCTTTTTCCTCATAGCTGAGAGCAGGCTTCCTTCCATAGACCTGAACTGGGGATGATTTAGATGTTCTCAGCTCTAACAACTAAGTCTGTGATTCTAAAAGCCAGGAGCAAGTTCACTGCCCTTGTCCTGGGAGAACCGACATTCTGGAAAGATCTCTAGCCAAGAGCTTTTCTCCTCTCATTCTTTCTTCCCCACACACATCAGCTTTGAGTTGGGGATGATGATTAGGACAGGAGGGGATGATGAAGGTGCTGTCCATGAGGGCTGTTCTGGGCTGGCACTGATGACGGAGTGAGTGACAGAGCCGGACGTACCCCACCTGCACCCAGGATCCACAGATTGTCATTCTCTTGGAGACAGAGAGCTCTCTCCCAGTCCCACTCCCACTTTATGTCTTATGCCTGTGTTTCCCTTTTGCCTTTCTGGCCAGGGCATTTAGGGAAATAAAGTATACGGAGAAAGCAACCCATTCACTTTCTCTGCCTACCGTCTGACCTCTGCAGTGTGCGCTGGAAATACAGGAATTAGAAGGAAATCTTAATTTTTGTTTAGGTCAGCAGAGCTTTCTGTTTAGCAATGGATGCTCATGAACTGTCCCAGCCAGGGTCCTAGTGAGGTCACATCTTCACCCACCCTCTTGAGCTCCAGTGGGAGCCGCTGTTAGGATGTTCCTGGCTGCTCCACGCGCAGTCCCCAGCTTCCTGTTACCACCCAGGAGCAGCAGCCTGTCCCTCCCTCCTGGGCAGGTCACTGGAACTGCAGGTTTCTGGAGCTTGGCAGAAACTGCTTGTGTACCCAGGTGCTACCCGAGTGTGGGCACTTGGGTCCACACAGCATACAAGACCTCAGTGGCAACTGGAACTGTCCTTGCACGGAGGTATTATGGCCTGTGACAAGGACGCTGGAGTGCGGCAGGCCTGGGTTCGAATCCCCTTTGCTAGCTGGAGTGAGATCCTTACCCGCTCCGCGCCTGCCCCTTCATTAGTGAATCTGTGAGACAGTAGCCACCTCAGAGGGTTGCTGTGAGCACTAACTATGGGAGGTGCTCTGCAGTGCCCGCCAGTCAGGGCTCAACAGTGGTGGTTTGACACCATCCCATGGGTGGATGGCGTCGTCACTGTAACCAGGGAACTGAGGTTCCAAATGACTGTGTCCCACCACAGGCCTGTGTGATTTCCGTCACATCATGCCATGTATTGTATGACCTTTCCATGTTCTCTAACTGTCCTCAGTCTTCCCTCTGGGACGCCAGAGCCCCCTTCAAGACCCAGAGTGGCTTCCTTTAACGTCCACATGTCACAAATAGCACCCACACCCTCACCTCTGCTCCGGAGTTGGCGGGTCTGCCTCTCCATCAGTCCCTCCTGGTTTTCTGCTCGAGAATCAGACCCTGAGTGCTCACAGTCTATGACCCAGTCGAGTCTGCAGTGGAGGCAGCGTGCTGTAGGAGGAGGAACACGTGTCCGGGAGCCTGAGGGCCTGGTCCCAGCCCCAGCGGGCCAGCATGGAACCACCGGTAGCCCTGATGGCACATCGATGACACAGGGCTGACGACGATAATCATCACAGTCCCCTTCACAGGCTGCTGCCAGGACCGCACGAGCTGGTGGGATAAGATAAAAGGCGTGTGCACACCACGACAGCACTGCGGTGACTGACAGCCATCCTCGCTGAGCGTGTTTGGGACGTGCCCACGTTGTCACACATTCTGGGGTGGGGCAGGGGAGGGCAGGAGGCAGTGACCGACTGTGGAGAGGGAAGGCGCTGCTCCTCCCAGGCCCTCAGTTATCGTCTCAGGTAGCCTCCCTGGCAGCACCTTTGGCCGGTACGTGGCACCGAATGCTCGAGAGGTTGGTGGTCCAGGAAGCACTCAGTGCCCTGTCTTAACTGGGGGAAATAGAGTCTTCATCGAGTCATTCGTTAAAAGAAGAAAAGAGAAAGAAACATCACGTTGCAGATTGGCTCAGAGGAGTGTGCCTTGCTCATGAGTGGCCCTGGCCGGCAGGCCTGCAGATGCTGGGAGTGTGTTTCCACACACTGCGGGGGACCTGCCCTGTCTCCCGGGTCCCCCGGACTTGCTTGGTGTCCCCTGCCCCCACACCGATCTTTCCTGCTCGCTGGCTCTTTCCAGTAAAACCTTGACTCTTTAATAAATCAACATGCTTTCTCATCCGTCTGCCGGCGCCAGAGCTCAGTGTTGGCAGGCGTTTCCATTCCCTCGTGGCCCTAATAGAGCTCGCTATTTGATTAATCTTTTAGATGCTCCCGCAGAGAGTCTGAGCCGACTCTCCGTGTGCTGTCCAGCTCTCAGGGTTCTCTCAGCCTCGTGGCCGGCCTTGCACACCGCGACTCGTGCGCAGGGCTCAGCGGCAGGGGGGACCTGCCAGCACCAGTGCCAGGCTCCTGTGCCTCGAACCCAGGGCAATTCACAGTGGGCGCTGGGGACAAGCACCAGGTGAGGAGTCAGGGGACCTGGGCTCTATCGTCTCAGTCACTCACCAGGTGTGTGACCCTGAGCGAGAGTCTGAGCCTCAGTTTACCTCATCTCTAGTGGGTGTCCTCAAAGTTTGTTGTGATGGTCAGACAAGGCAAGGGGTGAGTCTGGGCACCCTGAGCCGTGAGCAGGGGCAGGAGGAATGTCCTGTGATGCCCCTCAAGCCTGCGAGGTGTCAGACAGCACCCTGCTGCCTGCCCTTCCCAGCCTGTGCGCACTGGGGGTGCTCACGGGATTCCTGTCCCTTCCCCTGCGGGCACAGGAGGCTGGAGGGTTCAGAGGCCAGGAGCACAACTGCCCAGGCTGCAACTGATATCTGCCGAGTCACCACGGTCAGGCCAGCTCAGGAGGCTGAGCTGGGTCATCCCCACCATCACTTCCTTTCCTAAACCACGAGCTTGCAATTCCAGTCAATACGCACTGGGCACCACACGGAGGCTGGCTCAGCCGCTCCACAGTTGTGATGACGACTGTAGCAACCATTTACTCAGCACCTGCTAAACACCCAGCGTTCTGCACACGTTATCTGCAGTCTTCGCAACAAGAGTTTGTTCTTAGCCACATTTTACAGATGACAGTATTGAGGCTCAGAGAAGGTAAATGACGTGCTCAAAGGTGCATGGCTAGTTCTCGACACGTAGGTACTGGAAAGCAGGCGTTGGAGCCCAGGTTCTGCTCCCTAACATTGCTGCCGCACTCTCTGATCTCTCCTCCTTCTCTTGCCTCCTGTGCCCCTTACCCACTGCGGGGACAGGGTAGAACCACTCGCCAAAGATGTCTTTCCAGCCCACACAAGCTCTGGATCCACTGGGTCATCTGCAGATTCGCACTGACGTTAAAAATAATAGTAGTTACTATTTGTCAAACATCTATTATTACCTAACATAGTAATAGTCTAGGAGAAAAAAATCTTCAAGTTAAGAATTATCTCCACTTTCCAGATGAAGAACTGAAGCTTAGAAAAGTAAAGTTTAGATGCCCACTAACACAGTTGAGCCTCAGCTACAAAGTGGTTTTTGTGACATTCTGTTGAAATTAGCCATGCCTATCAAATGTGGCCCACCCGGTTTTACAGAGGAGCAGACAGCAGCCTGGAGAGGGGCGATTTGCTCAAGGTCCCACAGCTGGTCCTTCGTGTCCTGACCTCAGGCCAGGGTTCTGTGAACTACTTCACTTAGCCTGCAGGTCCAGACCTGTGCCTGTGACTGGGATTCTGTGCCTTGTCTGTCTGTCCCTCCCTACCTCACCCGTGAGACTCAGACCTCCTCCTCCACCCAACGCAGGGTTGTACCTCTGCTGTGTGTACACACTTCTGTGTCATGCACCGACACACCTGCTGTCCTAGCTGGTGCCTTCAATGCAGGGAAAGTAGCTCTTGTCCCCAAAAGTTCTCTAAGCAGATAACTCACAGTACCACCCTCCCTCCCCAACTTGCCCCTGAATAACTTACATCACAACAGCTGGGGTTGGGGTCCCTCTGCCTCCTAGTGTGTGGACAGGGAAGCCATTTTCAAGGCAGTGCCCAGGGCCTGACCCCTCGAGAGGGTTTTAGAGCATGTTCCCTCCTTGGCAGGGACCACCACAGCCAGGAGAAGCTTGGGTCTTGGCCACTGGACACACCCCAGTCCTGGCAGTGTTCTCTTAGTCACTCAGCTCAAGCTCTCTCTTCTGTCCTCTGTCTCTGATGGAGAGACCAGGGGGCTCTGTTGTCTGACTTGTTACCCTCATTTAGGGGGACAGATGGTTTCCTCCATCCCTGACATTACCTGTTCCCCTTGGTGCTAACTGTGCTGGCTGCCTCCCCCTCTGCTCCGGCCTAAGCCCCTCCGAGCCCGCGACCTACCAACCAAGGCCCCCCAGCTCCACCTCGACTGGCTGCCTGCCCTCCTCCCTCCCCACTGCTCCCAAGTCAGGTTTGTGTCCAAAGACAGGCAAGTCTAAGCCTCTCACTGGTGGCCATTTCAAGGCATTTTCCGTCTCTTTTATAATAGTTATTTAATGGAAACAAATCACTACTGATTAAACTTAGTAGTTTGAAACAACAGGAACCATTCATTGATTATCTTCACTGTGTCTGTGGGTCAGCAGTTGGGAACATCTTGGCTGGGTGGTGGTTCTGGCTTAGAGTCTCGCTGAGCTGCAGCTGGAAGTCCACTGTAGCTGCTGCCATCTGAGGCTTGACTGGAACTGGTGGACCCACTTCCAAGGTGGCTCATTCCTGTGGTTGGCGAGTTGGTGCCAGCTGTGAGCAGGTGGCCACAGTTCCTCTCATAGGGCTACATGAATGTCCCCACGGCCTGGCAGCTGGCTCCCCACCAGGCAGCCAAGGCAGAGCCTGCAGTGCTTCTATGATTTAACCTCAACAGTCACAGTGTCACTTCCACCATATTCTGTTGGGCACATGAACTGCCCTGAGTCAGTGAGGGAGGGGACCTCACAAGAGCTTAAAAACCGGTAGGTGAGAGCCACTGGAAGCCATCCAGGAGGCTGGCTGCCATACCTGGGAAAACTGGAAAAGGCTACATCTTCAGCTGACCTAGGCATGGATTTCCTGATTTTCCTTCTCCCTTTCTCCATAATGGGCATCTGGTGGACAAGGCCGTGGGTGTCTCCCTAGATGAGCTTCTAATGGGAAAGACAGTCTTATCATGAGAAGTGCTAAGAAAGAGATATGTACAGAATTCTGGGAGCACAAAGGACAGGGCCTTACCTATCTGGGGGAGTATAGAATACCTTTACAGCAGCGGGGACATTTGCTCTGGGATGAAGGATGAATAGGAGCTCCTTGGGTGAAGGAAGGAGGAAGGACGTTGCTCTGTGCAGAGGGAACAGCACGAGCACTGGCAAAGTCATGGTGACACATGAGACTGATTGTGGAAGATCTAGAAGGCTGTGATGGGGTGTTTAGACTTTATACATCAGGAGCTGCAGGAGGGATTCAAGCCAGAGGAGGGCCTGGCAGACCCGGGTGGTGGACAGGACAGGACTGGCAGGACGGAGGCTGGAGGCAAGGAGACGGGGCAGAAGGCTGCTGCAGTTCTCCCAGGGGGAGTAAAGCATCCCGGAGCTGGGCCATAGAGATGAGAGGAGGGATGCACTCAGGAGGTGGAGCTAAAAGGACATAGTGAGAAGCTCCCGTGTGGGGAGAGGACAGGCCTGAAGGTCATGGCTTCCCCTTCCCACTGTCTCTGTCCCTGGCCCCTTCCTTCCCTAAATCTCATCTCCTCGTGGATGAGCCCAGCCCAGCCCATGCTGGTCCTGAGCAGAACAGCCTGGCGTCCTCCGAATGAGTCCTTGCACCAACACCATGCGCTAAGCCGTTCAGAGTTACTAGGGGCGGCAAAGAGACATCAGGCCCATTGGCCTGGGACTGAGGATCTTAAATGTTTTAGGCCACAGACTTCTTTTATAATCTAGCGAAAACTGTCTTTTCAAGGAAAAAATGTACATTTGCACACATAGTTTGCAAGCAATTTCAGAGGGCTCACCTGCCCTTGAAGCCCATCCCTGGGTCACTGGACACCACATTAAAAGCCCCAGGCCTAAGAAAAAATGGGAAAATGAAAAGGGCAAATGTTTGACTCCCCAAAAGTCTGCTATTTACTTCCCTTGAATACTCCCCCAATAATTGGACAACCCCCGAAATGCAAGAAATAGGAGGAAGCATTTACCCAGTGATAGCCCCGGTGGCACCAGCCTCACTCAGCGGGTTTATTTTCATTATTATAGTAATTTTCGGGCTGTAGGCTACAATTTTCACTTGCAGCGAGGTATTAAATTGAAATTACCCCAGATGTAATTGTCATACAAAATAATCTGGAGACACAGGAGTGCATGCTTTTTCAAGATGGGGTTTTATTGCTTATACCAGGGTTTGGGGCTCCAGCTCTCTAAACATGCCAGATTCAGGCGTGTGTGGCAGAGGCTGGAGCGGCACAGCACGGCAGACTAGAGCTGTTGGCCCAGAACACGGTGAAGCATCTGCCCACTAGCCAGTGGCTGGAGAAGAAAAGCTGGAAGGACACCAATTGGGGCTCAGAGCCCAAGACTTGGGGTTGGGTTCATGTGGCTGGTAGGGACCACTATGCACTAACTCAGGTGTGCAAGAAATGCCACGTGGGCCGGGTGCGGTGGCTCACGCCTATAATCCTAACACTCTAGGAGGCCGAGGCGGGTGGATCGCTCAAGGTCAGGAGTTCAAGACCAGCCTGAGCAAGAGCGAGACCCTATCTCTACTAAAAATAGAAAGAAATAATTGGCCAACTAAAAATATATATAGAAAAAATTAGCTGGGCATGGTGGCACATGACTGTAGTCCCAGCTACTTGGGAGGCTGAGGCAGGAGGATCGCCTGAGCCCAGGAGTTTGAGGTTGCTGTGAGTTAGGCTGATGCCACGGCACTCTAGCCTGGGCAACAGAGTGAGACTCTGTCTCAAAAAAAAAAAAAAAGAAATGCCATGTGCATTTTCTGTATGTCACCTTGATTTGGCTCCAAGCCCAGGTCCCCCCAAGGTGGTGGGAAATTATGCTTCAGTCATTCCCTGAGCTCCCTGGCCCCTCTTAGGGCCCAGTGAGGCCCTAGGATCTTACCTAGTGCTCTGCAGTTGGGGAGGCCCCTCCAGACACCAAGTGTCTGTCAAACTGGTGACCAGCCAACACCTTTGTCTCTAGCCCTTCAGGTCTGCTTTGCCCCCCAAAGTCTCACCGTCTTCTACCTTTCCTTCCCCAGATGCACCCTGTTGGTGTATTATACGGACCTCCCACCCACCAGCATCATCATCACCTTCCACAATGAGGCCCGCTCCACTCTGCTCAGGACCATCCACAGGTGAGGGCGCCTTCCTGGTCTTCCAGCCAGCTCCAGGCCAGCACTGGGTGGGAGTCTGTCTGCCCACTGGGTGCCCGGCCCTGTGCTGGGAATGCCTGGCACTGTTGTACACATCACACGCGTCCACTCAGCCCCTGCTCACATTCCTATGGGGAGGCCGTTGCCCCATTTCATAGGGAGAGAGGCCCCAGGTGTCAGTAACTTGTGGAAGGTCTCGGGGGCCCTTGGTCTTCTCTGCTGTGCTAGACTGCCTCTAGAACAGAGGTCCCCAACTTACGGTGAGTTGTATATTTATTTCATTACATATTACAACATAATAATAATAGAAATAAAGTACACAATAAATATAATGTGCTTGAATCATCCTGAAACCATCCCCTCCCTCCCTGGTCTGTGGAAAAATTGTCTTCCATGAAAACACTAGGTCCCTGGTACCAAAAAGGCTGGGGATCGCTGCTCTAGAGCATGGGCTCCAACTTCCACAACTGCAGGAGGACCTGGGGCCCTGGGAGGCTGGGTGCACAGCTCATCCCCAGCATCAGGCTGGGGTTAGAACTCAGGTCTGCCAGGGGCCGCCCACCCAGCCCCCTGCCGCTCCACCTCTTGCACACCTGCCCAGGGCGGTGCTGATGCAAATCAGAACAGCCTGCGGGCATCGCTAAGGTTTGCGGTCCTGGCTGTCTGCCTTGGGCTCCAGCCCCATTCCACCTGAGACTCAGTCGACCCTCCGTGCCTAGCCTGGGTTGCGTTCTTGCTCTAGTGGGTGCATGCTGCTGTGTGTGGCCTGTGGCCTGCATGGATTTTTGCATGGATTTTTGATATGCCCAAGTCCCAGCGCCAGCCCCCAGCAGAACTTCCCTCAGAACACAGACCTGAGCCTGGAAGGCTTGCCTGGGAATTCCTCCCCCGGGTTCTCCAAAGGCCCTGGCTGTTTTGCTCCCCTCTTTTCCCGGTGCCCTCCCACCCTAGCATCTGCCTCACCGTGAGTCCCGCTCTTGTGCAGACACGCCTTGGCCATGTTCAGCTGGGGAGGGGCGAGGCCATAGCCATGCCCACTTTACAGCTGAGGAAACAGTGGAGATGCTAAATCGAGGCGTAATGTCGCATAGCTAACATTAGTGAAGCAGGATTCCAGCCTCCACACTCTGACCCCAGAGTCATCCTCGGCAGCCTGACTAGGGCAAGGCTAGTCCCAGTGGTGGCATTTGGCATCGCTAGGCAGCAGGGTGCCACAGCCACGCCTGCCAGCAGAGTGAGAACCCTTGATACCTCTACGCCCCTGCGAGATACAGTTCCTTAGCATCCTTCTGGATCTGTTGGGCAGCACTTCGGATGGTTGCCTGACTCCTCAGAGAAGAAAATAAGATTAAATGTGGGCCAAAGAAAGTATGCCCAGCACAGCAAAATCTCTTGTCATTTCCATCAAACAAGCCACATTTTCCTGTCTCCCTCCCATACCCGCATTGCTGTGGGCAGGCAGGAATCTCCAGGTGATGGAGGTAAGTTCTGCAGTAGGCTCTCCCCGAGGGGACATCTTCAGCCCCACCTGTCACTAATGATGAATGTCCACTGTGCCCAGTCAGCACGTCCCGCAGAAATTCAGGGAGGGGCCTGTCCAGACATGAGGCTTTCAGCTCGCTGCTTCCGCTCATGCAAGGGACAGCTCTGTCTGCTGCCCAGAAGTCCCTGGCCACTGGCGAGCTGGCTCTGTCCTCCAGCTGCTTGCCCGTCCTGGCTTCTGCATTCACCCTGCAAGCTGCCAGATTCGAATTTGATTTGCCAACAAGGCAACAGCTCTTAACAAGAAAACATGCCAAGTCACTGTCAGGTGTCAACCGTGAGTCTCACGGTAGATTAATAAAGTGCCTGGCTGATATATAAACTGGTACGGGTATGTGCAGGGGGACAGGGATGGGGAGGTCCGATGTACCTGGCTCTGCTCTGGTGAGGGGAGATAGGAGTGTCTGGGCTTTTTGGGCTGAGCAGACACATGGTGGAGCAGAGGTGCCTGACCACTGCCCCCGCCCCCACCTTCAGGATCTGCTTGGATACGGGGGTGGGGAGTGGGGAGACGGGGGCAGGGAGGGAACGGTGCAACAAGCCAATGGCAGCCTCTGCCTTCCCTGCCACCACCCATGGTGGCTGTGCCACAGGTCATGACTGGGCATGTCTGCTAGATGTTTTCATGAGGACACTGAGAGAGTTCCTGGGTGTCCAGGCTGGCCTCTCCTGGTCCTTCAAGGAGTTCTCTGATGCCAGGCACCTGCACCCCAACACACACGCACCCCATCAGGACCTTCCTCTGGGCCCTTCTCTGCACATCACTACTCTGGCCTTTAATGCATTTTTCCCACATACTTTTCAGTGAGCTGACTTAGGAAAAGGACTATATCTTATTCATCTCTTATTAAACTCCCTGTGGCTCAGTTTCCCAATCAAGGAAATGGGAATACTAATTGTATTTAGCATGTAGGGTTGCGTCAAGCTAGTTCGGCTGAAGAACAGAGAACTGTGCCTGGCACAGAGTAAGTGCTTGATCAGAGAAAAGAGGCTCTGGGACATTGAAAAGTGCACTGCACTCGGAGTCAGAAGACCCGGGTCAAGTCACCACCCTACCACTTCCTAGCTGTGTGACCTTGGGCAGGTCGCTGCTTCCACTCATGCAAGGGACAGCTCTGTCTGCTGCCCAGAAGTCCCTGGCCACTGGCGAGCTGGCTCTGTCCTCCAGCTGCTTGCCCGTCCTGGCTTCTGCATTCACCCTGCAAGCTGCCAGATTCGTAAAAAAATGGTAATAAAAATATATTTTGTGTTTCTTTAATAGTTCTATCACATTTCCCACAATACACTTTCCTCTGGGGAACGTCTCGGACTTTGGGGAGCGTTGCAATGTAATGTGGGGGGGCCAGGGCCTTCCACTGCCCTTGTCTCCTGACACTGTGCTTATGTTCTTGGGGCGCTATGGCCACGCTCGGACCTGGCCCCATCAGCTCTGAGATGTACCGTTCCTCTTCCTGCTTCTCCTCCATATCTCGTTAATAGTAAAAATGATACTTACTAATATTAATATGGTAAATGTATCCTGAGCTTCCTGGCCTACAGAACACGTTCCCTCTCTCATTCCTGTCCTCATTCCTCGTCCTCAGCCGGTGCAGTGAGTGGTACGTGTGCCGTGCAGAGGCCCAAGGCTATGTGCTGGGAAGCGGAGAAGCCAGGCTTGGGCTTCCTGCCTGCCCCGCGGTGTGGCCCCAGCTTCCCTATCCAGTGGCCTGATGGAGGGCTGCCCCGAGGCCCTGGCACCCTGCACTCTGGGAGGGGGCTTGGGGCCCCTCAGCACAGTACTTTTCAGAAGACACCCAGGACGTGCTAGACAGCTTGGCTGAGAAAGCCCATTTCCTGCCTCCCAGGAACTTAAGATATAAGCCAGGCCCCTAGCTCAGACGCACCTGACCTGCTGGGTGGGGGTCTGAGACCCACCATGTGTGAACAGGTGGCACTTACCTCATCAGCGGGCGGGGTGGAAATGGATTTTAGGGGTGAGGTCAAGGAAGATTACTTCTAGACGCTTCCATGCCCTATCCTGTTGCATAAATCAGTAGGCACTGAGAGAAGAATGAATGCAAAGCATTTCCTACCCCACCTTTGTCTTCTCTATGTACCTTTCATCTTTAACTTTCTAGAACTCTGGACAGCTTTGACACCAGGCTCTTGCGAGGCAAAGATGTTGGAGGAACTGGATGTGTCCCTCCTCCCTCCCACCGTACCCCCGGCCCCCCAAGCTCGGGCGTTAGCTGGGAGCTGGGGGCATTCCGAGCCAGGCAGAGGTGGGTGGGGCAGACAGGTGATGGGGGGATCACAACCTTGATGAACTAGGGGACATTCTCACCTACGGAGACAGAACAAACCCTGAAGAACCGTCGTCTTCACTGCTGTTGCA
Source organism: Lepilemur ruficaudatus (assembly GCA_963574885.1). Lineage (NCBI taxonomy): Eukaryota > Metazoa > Chordata > Mammalia > Primates > Lepilemuridae > Lepilemur > Lepilemur ruficaudatus. Next base: position 86,039 of record CAUYRT010068662.1, read on the forward strand.
GCGAGTCATTGTGTATTTGTCCCCTTCCTCTTGGGGCATCCTTCAGCCCTGCCCCTCCCACGGGGGCTCTGGAGCATGCAGAACTGATGACTTTATATGCTGATTCTTCTCACGGTCACTTTTTTGTAACATCCTAGATCTAAAGGAGAAGGTCCTCAGATTAAAGTGGTTAAGAATTTGGACTTGGGGGCCAAATTTTCCTACTTTGCTCTTAATAGCTATGTGACCCCAGGCAAGCTTCTTAAGGTCTCTGCCTCAGTTTCCTTTTCTGCAAAACAAGGACTACTAATAGTAACTACCTGGCATTACTGTGGAGAAGATTGACTCAGTTCAGATAGGTAAAGGACTTGGAGCACTGCCTGGCACATAGTGAGCCTGTACAGGTGACAACAGGTGTTAGCATGAGCTTCCAGCCTTGGCAGACAGCAGCGGCTCTCAAACTTGAGCAGGCATTAGCAGCCCCTGGCGGGCTTGTTAAAACACTGTTTCTTAGGCCCCATCCCCAAAGTCTAGCTCAGTAAGTCTGGCGTGGGGCCCAAGGATTCGCATTTTTAAAAAGTCCTAGGTGATGGTGGCTTGGGGATCGCACTTCGAAACCACAGCTAAAAGTCATGCGCATTGCTGTTATTAGTTTCAATATGTAGTTCCATTAATATCAGCACCCTCATTCAGAGAGCAGCTGCCGTCTGCCAGGCACAGTGTGCTCCTTTCCTGCAGCTGAGCAAGTCCCGGTGCTGAAGGCTGAACGCTTGCTGAAGCTCTCCCAGCTAGGGAAGGGCGGATGCACACAGACAGTACTTGAATCCAAGTTAGTCTCACCCCAGAACGACTAAACTCAACTGTCAGCCGACCTCGGGTCTTCATTCTACTGGTATTTATGGAGTGTCTGATAAAACCTGCCTGCGTGGAGCACCACGGAGCTCACAAAGCAATTTCAAATACATTTCCTCATTTCATACGCACAAAAGCCTGTGAAGTAGGTCAAGTATTAATATCGCCTGCTTTTACAAGGAAAATGTAATTACAGGAGGAAACGCAGGCCGGGAGCAAACCGGCGTCTATCTGGTTCAGGACTGCACAGCTAGTGGGTGGTGGAGCCCACCTGGCCTCTGAGCCCGTGCTGCCTCACACCTCTGGGGGTTCCTGGGGGCCACGGTTATGGTGCAGCAGGCATAGATGCTGCCTGAACAGCCGCCCTCTGACAGAAAGGTGAGCTGCATATAGGAGACTCAGTTCTAGAATGATCTCAGGCATAGTGTGGCTTGCATATGCTGGTGGGACCAGTACTTGCTCCCGTGCTAAGGCCACGTAAGGAAGAGCATAGGGCAGGCGGCTGGAGTAGGGGTGACACAGAGAAGAGCCTTCCTGTGCTGGGCCCTGTAGGGAAGTGGGGGGTTCGCTTTGCTGTAGGCAGGGTGGTGAGAGGGAGGAGAGAGGCTCCAGCAACCAGGGTTTGGGGGCTGAGTGTGCACAACGGAGGGTCCTGGAGGACCATCTGGGCCAGGCCAGGTCCCATGAACTGGATTTAACCTTCTCCTCTTCCAACCCACCCAGGTACCCAGAGCACAAGCCCATCCCAGGGCCTCCCTGCCCTGAGCCACCTTTAAGGGGACCCTGCCACCATGCCAATTGCTCTGATTAGAGGTGCAAAAACAAGCCAGGTGTTACCAGGAAATGGTCTAATTAGCACTTACTGCTGACGATTTCTTTTTTTTTTTTCTTTTCTGTTTTAAATCCTGGACATTTTTTATTCGCTAATCATCTCTCAGTTCAACCAGCACAGAGCCGCACGAGATTTACCTTTTGATGTTCACAGAAGAGAACTCTTGAATTTCAAAGAGCCGGCAGGGATTTGGGGGAATCGAATGCAGAAGCTACAGCCGTAATCAAACCTCATTAGAGGTTATTCTTCCAGCAGGTTTTCTGCTCTCTCCTGCCTCCCTCCCTGATTAGAGGGCTGGTGGTTGTTTGTGTGTGTTTTCTGTGGGACTGGCGTGGTGAACGGTCCCCTCCCACACACTGTGGTGGAGGCTGCAGCCTTCTTCCCCTCCCTGACCCCAGCTCCCAGCAGACAGTGACAGTGGGCTCGGGCTTTGTGTTAGGGTTCCTCTCTCCACGTTATACTAGTTGCCATGGTGAGAATTAAGGCTTGATAAATACAGTAGCTCCAGGCAAAGTTCCCTCCAGGAGAGTCTGCATCCTGCATAAAAAGGGCGGCCCTCCAGAAACATGGTCCTCCTGAAAGGGTGGTTCCTAGAACCTCTCCCAGCACCCACTCTGAAACCCCTCTCCACCATACATGGGGCTCTGGGCATCCCATGGTGGCTGATGTGACCCCGGCAGGTTTCTGACAAACCATGTGGTTTGGAGGATTTCAGGAGAAGCAGGATCCAGCCTTCTCAATCGGGTGTAGGACCCAGAGTTAACCCTGAAACCCAACCCTTGCTCCTAGGTGGAGGCCCACAGCACAGGAGGGGGGACTGAAATCTATTTAAATTCAAAAATCATTAATGATGCAGAAAATATTAAATAGTAATAATTGCTATCTTTTATCATCACGTGATGCCAAATATGCTAAATACTTTATATGCATTTTCTCCTTTAATTTTCTCAACAGCACTGTGAAGTAGCTACTACTATTATCATCCCTGGTTTATAGATGGGGTATTTTGCTACACAGAGCTATAAAGTAACTTGCCTGAGGTTACACAGCTTGTAGGAAGTAGCTGCTAGACCACAAGCTTTGGGAGGGCAGAACTCATTCTCCTCTGTTCACCATCACGTGCCCGGTGCCAGCACACAGCAGGTGTGTCGTGACATCCCTCAAAGGAGTGGTGGTGGGCCAAGGCGTGCTGGACTCCGACAAGACGGAGAACAGTTGACAAGGATCCCACCCTGGGATGTTACCTTTTAGTGCTACAGTCCGCAACCCCCAGGCCACAGACCAGTACTAGTCTGTAGCCTGTTAGGAACTGTGCTGCACAGCAGGAGATGAGCAGTGGACCAGCGAGCAAAGCTTTGTCTGTATTGACAGCCATTTCCCATCGCTGGCGTCACCGCCTGAGCTCCACCTCCTGTCAGATCAGCAGAGGCATTAGATTCTCATAGGAGCAAGAACTCTATTGTAAATTGGGCATGCGAGGGATCTAGGTTGCATGCTCCTTATGAGAATCTAATGCCTGATGATCTGAGATGGAGCTGAGGCGGTGATGCTAGCACTGGGGAGCAGCTGCAAATACACATCATCATTAGCAGAGAGGTTTGACTGCACAGAGACCATAATAAATCAATTGCTTGCCGACTCATATCAAAACCCTATCAGTGAGTGGCAAGTGACAATTAAGCTGCATCTGGTGGCA
>CAUYRT010068665.1:0-96931 GCA_963574885.1 Lepilemur ruficaudatus
CCAGTCATTGGATTAGGTCCCACCTAATCTTAACTTGATTACATCTGCAATAATGCTATTTCCAAACAAGGTCACATTCAGAGGTACAGGGGGTTAGGACTTCAGCTATCTTTTGGGGGAACACAATTCAACCCACAACACATACATTTTGCTTTAGACATATGTCTTACCTGTGTGATACTAATTAATTATCATAAGATGCCTGAAGTGAGTGTTACTATACCCATTTTAGAGAGTGGGGAGGTTGAAGTTAGAGAGGTTAAGGGAACTATCCAAAATAATACGGTTGATGTAAAGTCAGAACCTGAATTCACATCTTCTGGATCCCAGTTCACTTCCTTTCAGATTATGTCATTTAACCTTTGTATTCAGTGAGAACACCAATCTTAGGACCTTAAACTTGAGGTTTAAGTTCCTGTGTATTTGATCTAACCCTACTCTGCATTTCCAGAGTCAATCAAGCAGCCAAATGAAGGCCCAGAAGGTCACTATATCCTGTATGAGTTCGCTGTTGTTGCATAAGAATTACAAAACATCAGCGACATGTAATAATAAGCTTTATTGCTCATGCATCTGAGGTCAACTGGCAGTTACCTAAGCAGATCTGCTGTCCGTGGCTGGGATCACTGACATTTCTGGATTTGGCTGGCTCTTGTCTGATCTAGGCTGAACTTAACTGATTCAGCTCACCACTATTCCATGCATCCTTCACCCTTCCCCTGAGACCAGCAAACTAGTGTGGGCTGACTTTCATGGTGATGGCAGAGGTTCAAAAGAGAAGGTAAGTGCCAATGTGGAAGCCCATTTCAAGCCTCTCTGCTTGCATTGGAGACTAATATCTCACTGGCCAGAGCAACTTCCATGCTGCCCAGTGTCAAGCATCAGGGTAGGTCACTCTGCCCACACTGGGAGAGAACTGCAAAATAACATGACAAAGGGCATGGATAGAGGGAAGGGTGAAGAATTGGCGCCCTCATTGCAGTTTACTTTGCTGCCTTAGGGGTAAGTGATGAGTAGGTTCCTTCTCCCAGCTGACTTCAAGTCTCCCCAGTCTCAGGGCTGTCCGCATCAGGCCCACAGAGCCATTGAACACCTGAAGGTTACTGCCTACCCTCTCTACCCAGTGCGTGATCTTCCAGCAGTCCCTCGGGAAATTTTGAAACTTCTTGTATTTCTGTGGCTGGCTCTTATATAAAGCTTGAGCCTATTCAAAATGAAAGGGTCATCATTTTAGAAATATGGAAGTACTTGTAGCATGGAGAAACATAAATTTTTTTACTGCAGCAGACGGAATCATTTACATTGAATCGTATTTCTCTCTCTTTTCTCAAGTTCCAATATTCTTCTTCATATTTCAGCAGAAGGTTTAATTTTTCATTTTGACACTGTAATTCAACCTCCTCTTCAATAGCTTATATCTAAAAAAGCATATTTTAGAAATCTCTGTAAAAGATTCTCTTTGTTCTTTAAAAAAATGCAGATATTAACAGTATTTCAATGAGTATATTCATATGCTGAGTTTTTTTCAGCAAACTTTTTTACAGATTTCACTACTTTACCTGTAGATTCATAATTGCATTTATACGTGCTAACAAATAATTGGTCCTCAATAAATGTTTATTGAATATATAAATGAATAACACGTGTATGAGCATTCATTAATTCTCAATCAGTAATGTCCATTGAAGAAAGGTTATATTGGTCATGAAATTTGGTAGTACTCTCCCACACTACCTTGAGCTTGGCCATGTGGCTTGCTTATGATGGAAGCACCAGTTCTAATTATAGGCCTCAAAACACCTTGGACAGTGCTGCTTCTTCTCTTTGACCCCAGAATCCACTATGAAAACAAACCAGAGCTAACCTACTGAAGAATAACAGGTTCCATGGACCAGGGCCATGTCATCCCAGTCAAGGTTATTCTAGCCCAGCCAGCCCCCTGCTGGCCTAAGCACAAAAGCAGAGTGAGTCCAGGCAGAATTAGTCAAGCTCACTTCAAATCAACAAAAACACCAGGCGGATCCATGGACTGATAAGAGTTACTAAATCGTTGTTTTAAGGCACTAAGTTTGAGAGTTGTTTGTTATGCAGCAATAACTATCTGATACAAGAGCCAATGTGGCTGGACTGCAGAAAATAAAAGGGGACTGCTATGCTAGATGAAGCAGGAGAAACAAATAGGGAAAAGACAATGTCAAGCCTTGCATATACACATAGTAGTGAACATTTGAAGCCCTGCTGTCCACTGCAACACATATTCACTCTTCTTAAAGCAAGAGCTCCAGTTTTCCTGCTGGTATCTGTGTTTCCCCTACTCTAAGTCCATGTGGTTTGTGTGAGGCAGAATCTAGGTAAAGCATGTGATAAACTCTTGGCCAATCAGCAGATCCTATTCCCATAGCCACAGTAATTGGTTCATGGAAGATCACGTGACCTAAGCCAGTCCAAAGTGAATTGCAAGACTGATTGAGGCTGCTGGGGTAAGAGTTTATTCCAACAGCACATAAATCAGAGTTGCTGATAGTGTTATGGCCATAGGGAGAGATCTCATCCGAAAAAGGAGTTAACATAGAAGAAGTGGAGAGAGGACGCATATCTTCACCAAATCTTTTATAGTTCTATATCCATCTGAGCCTTGAGTGTTGTATGTAATTACCCAATAACATTTCCTTTTCTATTTAAGTCAGTCTGGATTAGATTGCTTCTTATTTACAAGCAAAATAGCCTAAACTGATCTTCATTAAGTATTTTTGTCTTTATGCTAGGAACACTAGCAAGACTAGTAAAAGTTTTAAGCAGGGGATGGATGAGTAAATTTTCACTTCAAAAAGATCCTTTGGTTGCTGTGTGGGAAATGAATTGAAGAAGCTCCAGAGTGGGCACTGGAAACCAATTAGGATGATTTTGCAGGAGCCTAGGTGAAAGTAGACAGTAACTTAGACTAAGGTCAGGTAGAAATAAAGTCAACTCTGAGTAATTGCTTAGCAGGAAGAAAGGCTATACTAGAGAAAAAAAATATCCTAAGCATGCCAATTCTGCCTCTGTTCCTGTAAATTAAGCAGGGTTGCCACTCACAAGGCCAGGAGGCTGTGCTGCCGACAATGCCTGTCCCACACAATCACTTGGATTGCTTTCCAAGGCCCTCGCTTACCCCTCATCCCTCTAAGCTCAGCTTTCCTCATGCCTACAGCTTTGAATAAATTTCTCCTCCCACCCAGAACTGAGATAATTGCCCAGATTCCCTTTTTTTGAACTTAAAGACCAGGATTACATACATCTCTTAACTCCATTTGCTCCCACCCCTTCCCCAAGTTTTGGTCCAAGATCTTTATTTACATCTTTTGCACCAAAATTTTATATCATCATGCTGAGATGAATCTTAGGAAATAAAAACTTGTCTAAGAGCAAATGTGGTTTATCAGAGCATTTTGGTGACAATGCTCTACCAATTCTTCTACCAATAAGGGAATTGTTATATAAATATGATAATATGTAATAATAAGCACACTATAAAATTACTGCTATGAAGATATTGTAGTAAGATGGAAATCTTTTTTTAAAAAATCAAGATACAAAATTATATGAGCATTATGTTTACATTTAGATAAAAATATGAATAAAACTATAAATAAATGTACAAAAAATGATGGTAGCTGTGTTTTAGGATACTTGCATAATGAGGGTGATTTTTTCCCTCTTAGATCTGAACTTTCTCTGATTTTATTCAATTTTCATAATTTTGTGAAAAAAGGGAAAAAGAAACAGTAATCCTCTAATGTATTACATTGATAATCGGTAAAACTCCAATATTATAAAAATATATTAAATTTGTTTAGACATATTATCATTACTACTATAATGCCCACTTTTTAGGTTTGAAAAGTAGCATTCAAGTAGAATAATGTTAATGGAACTGTTAGCTCCACAATCCCTTATATGCAATTTTGAGATCCAAAAAGCTTTAAAAGTTGAAAGCTTTTTATAAAGCATTTGATAGCAACACCTGCCCTGAACTGACATGAGGCTACTTTTGCTGCTTAGTGTGAGTATTCATCCATTTCACTGCAGAAAGATTGATGTGTTTGATTACAGGGTGATCTCTCAGTCCCTGATGTGTTATGTGATATGTAGTCAATGTACCATATTACCTTTCCAAAATCCTAAAATCTCATAGACTCTGGTGTGGAGGGTTTCCCATAAGGATTATGAACTCGTACTACTACTGCTTTAGGTTCAATGATGTGGTAATAATGATAATTCTCTTCATCATAATATGATCATAGTGTCCAGAGCTACTGTTTTCACCCATCAACTATGTGCCAGATGACTTGGTAGTTTCATGCTGACTTCTTTATATTCTCTTATTGCATTTAATCCTCACAACAACTCTGTGAAAAAATGTTTTGTTATCTCAGCTTTATGGCTGAAGGAAGTGATGTCCTGAGAGAAATAACTTGACCGTGCTCACACATAGGCCAGCAGTGGAGTTGTCATTCATGAGATTTCCCTGGGCTACCTTAGTATTAAGGATTTCTAGCTTTTCAATTAATTTTGCTTCTATGATCAACTGTACTTCCATTCCCATGATTTCTTGCCTACGCAAACTCCAGTCTTACATCTCTTTTCTGTCCCTTAACCCTGATTTAGGTCAGGCAAGTGAGTCACCTCATAAATTGATCATTCTTCAATGTTCTTAATGTTGAATATTCTGGTCTGTTTTGTCTTGTTGAGAAAAAGAAATATTATTTCCAAAGCAGTTTCTACATGTCAGACACGCTGCTTTCCATACGGCGTCTTCTTTGATCTTCCCACCAGGGATTGAGGTGGGCTTTATTATTTTAGTTTTTAGATGAAGATACAGAGACTGGTTATGGGGGTGATCTCAGATTTGTTCAGAAAGAAACTTCTGTTTATTAGATGACAACGTGATATAGGGCTGTGTTTCTCAAAGTGCAATCCACTAATGAAGGGCATCAGAACCACAGAGATTCCTACCTCACTCTCCAGAACAAACAAATCAGAATATCTAGAGGTGAAGCCCTGGAATCTGCATTCAGAGAAGCTTCCCCAAGAGAATTCTGACACTAGAAAGTTTGAGACACTGAACCGGAAGAACCGGGTGTGGACTTTGAAACCGAAGAGCCCAACATTCAGATCCAGGCTCCATCACATGATAGCTGTGTGACCTTGGCTGTGGTACTCTCCCTCTCTGAGCCTCTGTTTCCTTTTTTTTTTTTTTTTTTTTTGAGACAGAGTCTCACTCTGTTGCCCGGGCTGTAGAGTGCCATGGCATCAGCCTAGCTCACAGCAACTTCAAACTCCTGGGCTCAAGCAATCCTTCTGCCTCAGCCTCCCAAGTAGCTGGGACTACAGGCATGCGCCACCATGCCCAGCTAATTTTTTACATACATTTTTAGTTGACCAATTAATTTCTTTCTATTTATAGTAGAGACAGGGTCTCGCTCTTGCTCAGGCTGGTCTTGAACTCCTGACCTTGAGCTATCCACCCGCCTCAGCCTCCCAGAGTGCTAGGATTACAGGCGTGAGCCACCGCGCCCGGCCTCTGTTTCCTTTTGTATAAGGTGAGAACACTTGCTTTCCTCGCCTTGTAAGTTGGAAATGAGGTACTCCACGTGATGTTTTTAGGCTATGGTAAGATAGACGTTCAGTAAAGGGGCATTGCAAAATGAAAGGAATGAATAGACAAAAGAAGGGGTGAATAAAGTAAAGCCCACATAACTTGTCTCTCTTTCCTTTAGCTAGCTATGCCACTTTGCCTGAGCTTTTCTCTTTCTAAAATTTCCCCTAGTGTCTGCCTGTTGACTTAACTTGGAGGCAGCATACTTGGAAACTAAATATCTCTCTTGTACATTTAATGCTCTTTTATTTGAGCTTGGATTTTGTTTCACACAGAAACATTATCAAAAGAGATAAAAAAGGATGTTTGCAGGTACTGACGGTGTGAGCTGGCATTTCCAAGCCTTGCTCACAGTGATGGAAACACCCTTAAGAAAATCCCAAAGCTAGACCAACCCCACCCTCGCCTGTTAATAATGTTATTTGGTGTCTAGACAGGACTTTTGAGTGCAAGTGGTCTTTTCATAAATCCAGATGCAGGCCGCTTGCACCAAGGTAGTCCCTGTATTTTATCATGCTCATGGTCATAAAAATGCCAAATTCTGGGTCCCAAGAAAGTCTGTCGCTAATGGCTGGCTTTGACCATTTTTAAAGCTTCCTTTGACTATTTTTAGAAGCATAATCTATCCAAAATAGTAACTGACATTAAATCCATGTAATAGAGAAATTTTGTATCCTGTTCATTCATCTTTGTCATATAAAGATGAGCCAATATATGTTTCCATTTTTCTGATGAGAGAATTGAGGTAGCGCTTCAAGGCCAAACCTTCTACGAGTCTGTAAGGCCTCCTTTCATAGATTCCTGACCCATCTGCTTATACATGTATAACTTGCTGATTTCAAAAGCATTGGTGTTTTGTTTCTTCATGTGTTTTTGTTTTTTGTTTTTTGGGGGTTTTTTGGCAATTTTATATTCACTTAAAGACTTTTATTACTCATTTTTTAGAGTACATATTTTGTCGGGAGAAGATTTCTTTCCTTTTATCACCAATATGGCAAGTGTCCTCACTTGTTTGTTTAGAAGTTAGGGCTAAAAATCCGCTTGGGTGGACTTAATTCCACACACGATCTATGGCTAATGGTTCTCAGAAATTCAGGTTGAAACCATTACAAGAAGCTAGTATGTGAGAACCTCTGCCCTGTGACTTGACTCTAGACCAGAACTCTGAGAGCCCACTTCTCACAGGCTTCTTTTTTACTGAATCAATGTATTATTTATACATAATAAACACATCAGAATATTATATTGAGAACATTTAAAGAAGTTGGAGACAGAAACATTTCAATCATTTTTATTCAGAATACTGTATGATATGTGAAAGAAAGAAAGAAAGAAAGAGCTCACGCCACGGAGTCTTGCATGCCTGAGTTTGACTCTTCCACTTGCTGTACTGTGTGACAATGAGCAGCTCCTGCTTACCCCTCTATGCAATGGTGAAAATGCTCCCTTCTTCAAAGGTTTGCTGGAAGGAACAAGGCAGTGTATATATGGTATGTATTGGCACACAGCATGCACTAAATATGTTTACTTCATTTCTGAGTCCCTTTCTCTCCTGGATCTGGAACCTGATGTTCCCAGACCACAAGCTGCTGTGGAGTATGCTGGGTGGGAGCTCGAGCTCTGGCCTCAGATGACCTGAGTTTACATCCATCTCCACCAGTTGCTGCATAATCTTATTAAGTTAACTCACCTCTCGTTGCCTCAGTTCCCTTACCTATAAAATGGTAACATCTTCACAGGTTGTTGGGAGAAGCAACAAATTAATACACATAATGCACTTAGCATGGCACAGAGTGTGTAATTAGTGTTAGCTGTCATCATCACTCTCTACATTGAACCTTTTATACTTTTGGAAATTGCATTTCACTGAACAGGACTCTAGTGCGATATTTAATAACGCATTGCCTCAGTGCACTTTGTTTCAAAAGAGTTTCCAAAAAATGATTATAAATTATAGCTGTAGATTACCTACTAAAAGAATCTACTTCATTATTTATAAACTCCAAAGCAATTTGGAACATTTTTTATAATTCTGTCCCCTCCATCCAGATTTCCAACGCCCAGGGTACATACTGTATTTTAAGCAACATAAAACAAAACAAAGATATTTCAACAAATGACACTACTGCTTGGCCATATTATAGAGAGTATATGAAAACCTTTTGTTTGGTCAAGGCCTTTGGGATCAAAGACAATCTGCAGCTTTCTGAATTTTTCAACCATAATCTCAGAGCTAATAAAGTCACTTTTCTCTATGGGGATTATTCCTTGAGCAAGGATTTAAAAGGCGCCAGGGCTTTGCAGGACTTCTGTCTCACCAGGCTCAACCTGTGCTTTGCCCTTTATTAACACCGATTTCATTTATGATAAGCAGGAAAGGGATGCAAGCTTATGTTTTTTCAAAAGGCTAAACCAGCATCTGGGCCTGAAGTGACCTCCCCCATGTGATACAATCTGGGGTCTCACTGGCTCTTTTTCCATTGCTTGATATTTTGGATCCTGTGCATTTGAAAGGAGAGGCAGTGAGCCCAGCAGATTCATAGGAAGTGTCACTTTAGTGGCAAGGCCTAGAGGAATTATCCAGGAACTCTTGCTCCTGGTGGTCCAGCCCTGCCCTGCCTGGTTCCCTCTTCCTTAACCCAGAGATACCAGCTGTCTCTTAAATTCTGAGAATGACCGCAATATCTTTCCAATCATTTCCTCCTTTTTTCTTTAGTTAAGCAATGCCCATTTCTCTTGGTGGCAACAAATGTAATCTTAACAAATCGATCCATTGTGTACTTATAAGTCTCATGCTTTGCCATGATTATTTCTTAATCTTCACAACATGGTACTATTATTATTTTAAATTTTTTATTTATAATTACTTACATAATAGTTGTAAGTACAACTACATAACTACATTATGTAGTTACATAATAGTTGTATATAATAATGGGGTATATGTGATGTTTTGATATAGGCATACAATGTATAATACTAAAATCAGAGTAATTGAGGTATTCATCACCTCAAGCATTTATCATTTCTTTTGTGTTAGGAACATTCCAACTCCATTTTTTTAGTTATTTTAAAGTATACCTAACGTATTGTTGACTATAGTCACCTTGTTGGCATAGCTGGTAAGAGTTTCTAGGGGTTCAGCATCTTTAAAGTGACAAGGAACAGAGCCTTGCTGGACACAGAATAGGAGCTTCATAAATTCTTATTCTATGAATAAATCAAAAAGATGTATAAGAAAGTTAGGGAAGCTAACGCCTTCTTAGCGCAGCAGGCAGCGCGTCAGTCTCATAATCTGAAAGAAAGTTAGGGAAGCTGATGTTCTGACTCCCACTCTCCCTACTTTTCCATCCTTGGGGAAACAAGCACGTCTTTGCCATCCTCAAAGCTTATCTGTCTGAACCATGCATTGCTTCAGGGTCTCAGTGGAATTAAAAACCTGAGCTCTCCTTTTCTTTATGAAACCAAGACATTACTAGCATGTCCCCTGTAGGACTGGACAGTGACTGACCTGCCTGATCAATGTGGCTCTGGGCAGACATACACAGAGGAATTTTCTTTTGTTGGAAGAAAGAAGATAAACCACAGTTCTCATCTACTGCCTCCTGCTTTCAGGGGCAACTTGAATGATTCTCGAAAGAAAATGTCAGGAACCTGGCATCCTTCACTCTCTTGCTAATTCAGAATCTAAGAACCAACTGAAAGAATCCAATGAAAAGGGGCATGCTGTTTCCATGAAAGAGGGAAGAAAGAAGGATCATATAATTGGGGGTTAGATGGAGAATGCCATTATCAAGCTATGAGGTTTCTCTGTTGGAGCTTACTTGGGCTCTGGAAATATAGGAGGAGACTTTTCATCTTCAAAGAATTACTTGGGTTTAATGTAAAAAATAAACACTGGAGGAGATGTAGTTTTTCTTTTGACCCCATTGATTCTGTGACCAGTGGTATTCACAAAGTCATACATCACTGGAGTTGGAACAATTTCATGTTCATTTAGGTTCAAAATGAGACCTCAGCCATGAGATGTAGAGGCTGAGCAAGCTGCTAAGTTCATTTCTGTTATTTGCAAGGTCAAGGTGGAACAGGGATAGTTCAAAACAGTGCGGTACTGAAAGAATAAGGAAGCTGCTAAGATTAACAAACATGAGGGAGACCCCAGAAATCACCAGCACCTATCCAAAGAGCTCAATGTTTCCCTACGTGAGAATAGAATTTTTTTTTTTTTTTTTTTAGACAGAGTCTCACTCTGTTGCCCTGGCTAGAGTGCCGTGGCATCAGCCTAGCTCACAGCAACCTCAAACTCCTAGGCTCAAGCGATCCTCCTGCCTCAGCCTCCCGAGTAGCTGGGACTACAGGCATGCGCCACCATGCCCAGCTAATTTTTCTATATATTTTTAGTTGTCCAATTAATTTCTTTCTATTTATAGTAGAGACGAGGTCTCACTTTGGCTCAGGCTGGTTTCGAACTCCTGACCTTGAGTGATCCGCCCGCCTCAGCCTCCCCAAGTGCTAGGATTACAGGCATGAGCCACCGCGCCCGGCCAAGAGTAGAATTTTTAAAAGGACCAACCATATTCTTGTAAGACACTCAAAGCAAAACTCACATGAAATATTTTATTTTTATGACTATAATTTCAGAGCTTAATATGTCCTGCTTTGTGTCCCCAAAACGGGGCTTTGGAGAAACAATCTAGATTTCCTGTCTCTTGTGAATTAAAAAGTGCATTAAGAGTCCTTACAGAGAAAAGGCAATAACCTCTTGGTTACTCAGGTTCAGTAACCTTGAACTTGAGTTTTCTTAAGCTTCAGGGACAATTTCTACAGATCTTTTTTAATAATGAAAGTGGTAGGTATGGAGACTCTATAACTTGGATTACCCAAAGATCATTACTATTTTTCAGTAACATGCTTTAAACTAAGATCAAAGCAGCAGGGATGTCCTGATGTACCAAGTGATATAGAGATAATGATTAAGCTCCGTTATGAAGATCCACTTAGGGAAAAACTGGAAAAATCCAGTGTCCCATAATTCATGAGATGCTCAACTTCTTATGACATGAAAGAATCAGATAATGTCACAGCTCAATGTGATTCAAAGCACAAAGTTTGGCAGAAATGCCCTCTCTCTTTAGTTTGCTATCAATGCTGTTTCCTTGGAAGTATGGGGGGTCAGGATTGCCAAGCAGTAGCTTTCATTTAAAGGGAACCTTGGGCTGAGTTCTTAGATACTCTCTTTCTGTTTTAGACCTAACTCTGAGAGCTTTGGACATAACAACAGCTTGCTAAATAATCATTTAAATAGGGAAAATAAAGTAAGTTTTGAACAAAGTGAAAAAAAAAAACCTTAGCCATTATTTAAGGACTATCTTAACTAATGTAATAGTAGCTCCTTTAATCTTTGAGCTGGTTAAAATAAAAAAAAAATCTAGTTACACAAGATTCATTCATACGTTTATTCAAGAGACACTTAATGAGCATGTGCTATGAGCCAGGCCCTCTTCCACCGGACACTGAGGATACAGTAATAAACAAGATAGACAGTCTTTGCCATCATGGGCTTTCACTCACTAGGGCAAGACATACAATGGACATGCTACCAACCAACTAGTATCACTTCTCGTGTCTTGCAAAGGGCACTGAAGAAAACAAAACAGATTATATGCCTTGGTGCGTATATACTTTGATGAAATAAATCTTGGTTTCATTTTTTGTTTTAAAACTGGTTTGTACTACATACTTTCTTTCTACTGTCATTTTCCTTTCTTGTCACTAGGCATTCATTTTGCTTTTCTGAATTGAATAAATGTCAACAGGGACTGTATTTCTTCTGGAATGGACTCTCTGTGTCTAGAGTAATCTCACAATGCTTTAGTACTTTTTATTTTGGAGTTTATGTCCAAGCAAGCTGAGAGTCTGAGAATCAATGATTCAATCATGCAGAAGCTTGGTTGCAAGCTTTGTTTTTACAAATAACACAAAACAACTACAAATATGCATTTTCACTAGTCTACCTAGGAATATACAAATATATGTTTTTAATAACACTAATATATTTTTGATATAGTGTTTAAAGCATTTTGTACAAAGTCATAAAAATGGAAAGGTAGATTAGTGGCAGAGAAATGAATTATAATCTTAACTCAGGAATTGAAATTAGCTTTGAACACATCAAATAGAGAAGATCTCTCTGAGCATAGCAGGCTCCATTTCTTTCTCTCTAGTGGTGGAATCATGTCTTGCTTTACAGTTTTTGTAATAATCATTTCAGATACTGACACAAACTCTTTAAATTCTTTAATGTACTTTATTTATTAAAAGTATACTAACTCTTGATTGTTCTCACTAATAGGAAAAAGGAAATGCTGGGACAGAAAAACATAGTCATGATCCACAAATCTGAATTTAGCCCAAGGCTCAATCACTACCAACTTTTTGATCAGAGCTGCTAAAAAGAAAATAATAATAATAAGAGAATACATACTCAGTTTCCTTTCCTTTGATTTTTACTGTAATGAAACTGCTTCGCTCAGGAAAATGGCCTACAGGCAGACAGAAGAAAATAAGAGAAGCAAAATCTCTGCAGAATTCACTGGCTGAGTAACCAATCCCCAGGTTATAGTTGACTGTATTGTCACAGCTTCCAAGACTATTACTTTCCAAAAAAAACCACTGGAACCCTCAAAAAGGTGAACAAGATTGCTGTGCCAGTAGAAAGAAAACACAAGTCAATCTTCCTAAAATTCCTATCTCTAAATGAAGCCATTTCATTTCATCTCCACAGTATAAGAGTGTTAGTGAAAAAAAAGAAAAAAGAAAAGAAGACCAAAGCTAAGAAGGCCTGAAGAAACGTGTCTCAAAGTACACTAGAGAAGCCTACTTGCCTCATGAAAATGGCTCCTGAGGATGTTAGCACCCTCAGATCTTTCAGTTCAACATACAGCAATATTCTCCACTAAGATACAAATAGGAATGAAGACGTGGCCGTTCCTCAATTGGGGAAACTAAATATGGAATGCGTATTAAGTGACATTAAGGAATTACTATTGATTTTCTTAGATGTTAGAATAGCATAATGATTAGGAAATAGCTTGTCCTTATTCTTGAGAGCTGTGTGATGAGGTAGTTAGGGATAAAATGTCATGATGTCTGACATTTACATTTAAGTGGCTCATTGAAAAAAATATATATCTACATAGAGTGAATGTGGAAGCATGATAACAATTTGAATAAAAGTGGTGGGTTTAAGGGTTGCAGTGCTTTTATTACTTCAACTTCTCTATCTGTCCAAAAATTCTCAAAGTAAAAAATACAATAGAATAATATTAATATCATAGTCCCCAGTAGAATAAGAAGTACAAGTATACAATTAATTATAAGACAAGATAGAGGAAATAAGTGTCAAAATATAACTTTATTTGTTTGCTTGTTTATTTAAGTATTATTGGAGTCCAAGAGCATAATGACTATTCTTTCTGACTTGGGGAAAACAAGAAGGCTTCACAAAGGAAGTGCTATATGAATCCTCAAAACTGAAAAGATTTTAACAGGCAGAGAGAGATGATAAGTGCACCCATCCACAGAGGGGTGGCGTCAGGAAAGACATATGTTAATGTATGAGACATGCTCGCAGAAGGACAAGTGTGAACAGAAGTTGAGTGTGATTGGAGTTTAGACAGTGTGGGGACAAGGTGGAGATGAAGCAGGATGTGGGCTGAGCCAGGCTGCTGAGTGCTTTGAATGTTGTGATCATGACCTTAGACTTTATATTCTGAGTAAAAGGAGGAACCCTTGAAATTTGTTTGTTTTGCTTATTTGTTTGTTTTTAGCATAAGAGTGAGACAATTGTTTATATATTTTCCCCAACATTTTGTTACATTTATATTTTTGAAATACTGATCTAATCATAGAGATGTTCAGAGGATAATAGTTATCACCTCCTGTATGTGCATACTCTGTGCCAGGCACTGTTCTACATGTGATTTCTGTATTAACTCATTCCATCATCACCACTTCCCAATGAGGTAGATACTGTTATCACTGTTCCCATTTTACAGAAGAAGAAAGAAAGAAGAAAATGAAGCACAGAGGCCAAGCAACCTGTTCAAATTACAGAGCTAGCAAGAATCAGAGTAAAGACTAAAATCTGGGCAGACTGACTTAAGAAAACTTGATCATACAGATTTTTTTTAAGAGAAAACAGAAAATATAGAGAAACTTCAGTTTTTGAGAAGCTACTTTGAGAAGCTCTTGTCCAAGAAATGTTATTGAGGTTAAATACATACATATAAAATTTTAATTTTTATTATATAGAAGTATATAAATAATTATTAATAATTTTATGTTTTGTACCAGGGGACATCTTATTGCCATGGAAGCAAAATAACCCTACAATTTTCATCACTAAATCAGGGTGAACAAAAGGGAACTGAGACAGAAGAGGTAGAATTTGAATCTGACTAGCAGTAAAAAATTAAAATAAACTAAAACTATCCCCTAGGGCAATTATTCAGCTTTAGCAACTCCAGGTCGGTCCAGGCAATTAAAAATGCCAGCCGGCCTCCATCCCACCTGCCCTCTCTGATAGAGGCAAGCATGAAACTCTCTGTAGACGTGAAGCTATGCTTGCAAACATTTTCTTTGTCCTCAGGAGGACATGGCTACAGTGGATCAGAGGCAAAATTTCCTGCTATCACAGAAGACAAAATATTTGTCATTGTCATTGTCATTGGTTGATGGTAGGGAAGGATCCCCTGACAGAAGAATTTTCAGATTCTTCTTTGGACTGATTGATTTTTTTAAATATTAACATGTGTGTCTTCCTTTGCTCTGTCCCCTGTCCTTTTCCAAAGTCAAGCAGGTAGGGGAATACATCCAGTCAGAAAGCAGAGATTGAGCAGCACACTTCCTGCCTTGGCTTTTGCTTGCAAAAGTCTAAGTTGATTGGTGAGATTATTCTACAGGTAAAAAGAGAGGAGGAGAGAAGTCACAACAAGTGAAATGGGCACAGGGGAGCACCTCCTGAGCAGTAGGGCTGGGGCTCTGCTCCCTGTAAGGTCCCAGGCAGATGACGAAGCCTCAAAGGTATAGCTCTGTGGCATTGCTAGGAAGGCCATATACTAAGCTCTGAGGTTTGCAGCATTGTCAACAATTCCTTTGTCTCCCTAAATGGAATAGTAGCTGGACCTTAGCAGATCGTGAGCACAGGGACACAGCAGACAGGATGATGTAGCCTCCTCATGGGTTCGCCCCCTCTGCGTCCTTGGAGCCTCAGCACGACCCTAAGGGCTGGAGGAGTCTCAGGGAGGACTGAGGTTAAATTAAATTTCCTTAGCCAGGAAGATGGATCTTTGTAGTCCAAATTGGGTTGACTGAGAGGAAGAAAAGAAATGAGATATTTCTTACTTACTTAAATTTGTGAACAGAGTCATGTCATTACACCTGTAATATTTTTGAATGCAAATATTTCCAAAGCCTTATAACAATGGATAGAGAAATGTAGTATCAGAAAGCTGAAATATCTTTTTTTTTCTCTTCCCAATATACTTGGGAAGAGGAAGAGAAAGAGAGAGCAAGTGAGAGAGAGAAGAAAAACATGGAAAAATAAACACTACAATCAGAGCTGACAGTAGCAGCTGCCTATAGATTGTGATTTCAGGAAAAGCATAAGGACACTACAAACTATTCCCTTATTGATGCCTAGAATTGCATTATCAACGACTACGCCAGGTTCTTATGCATTAATCCTGCTTTGTTCACTTCTTTTTATGTGTAATTACTACTGAGCACAGTCAGGAAGAATTATATTTTCTTTTCTCTGTGACAAGAGGGCTAGACCTCAATGAAATAAAATAGCTTTGGAGTTTAGGGCCCCTGAAACAGGTAAATACAGAACAGAACAAGGAATACAACCAGACAAGCTAAAGCCCAAAGAAAAGCTATTCCATTTTGTGATTTGGCTTAATGATGTGGTTTTGCTTGCTGACCTCACCAACCTTAAGTTGAAAGCATTCCCCCTAATTACTGGAACAAGACAAGGGTGCCCACTCCACTCTCAACGCTTCTATTCAACAGAGTACTGGAAGTCCTAATCAGAGCAGTCAGGCAAGAGAAAGAAATAAAGGGTATCCAAATCAGGAA
Source organism: Lepilemur ruficaudatus (assembly GCA_963574885.1). Classification (NCBI taxonomy): domain Eukaryota; kingdom Metazoa; phylum Chordata; class Mammalia; order Primates; family Lepilemuridae; genus Lepilemur; species Lepilemur ruficaudatus. Next base: position 15,779 of record CAUYRT010068665.1, read on the forward strand.
AGAGGAGGTCAAACTATCACTTTTCACTGACAATATGATCTTGTATCTAGAAAATCCCAAAGACTCCACCAGAAGACTTCTCAAATTGATAAATAAATTCAGCAAAGTCTCAGGTGACAAAATCAATGTACACAAATCTATAGCATTTCTAAATACTATTAACAGTCAAGCTGAGAATCCAATCAAAAATTCTATAACCATTCACAATAACTACAAAGGAAATAAAATATTTAGGAATATACTTAACAAAAGACATGAAAGATCTCTACAAGGAGAACAATAAACCATAAAACACTGATGAAAGAAATTGCAGAGGACACAAGCAAATGGAAAACCTCCCATGCTCATGGATTGGCAGAATCAATATTGTTAAAATATACATACTGCCCAAAGTGATTTATAGATTCAATGCAATCCCCATCAAAATACCAACATCATATTTCACAAATCTAGAAAAAGTAATTTTATGCTTCATTTGAAACCAAAAAAGAGCCTAAATAGCTAAAGCAATCTTAAGTAAAAAGAACAAATGTGGAGGCATTGCATTGCCAAATTTCAAATATACGACAAGCCTATAGTAACCAAAACAGCATAGTACTGGTATAAAAGTAAAGACCAAGACCAAAGGAATAGAATAGGAAACCCAGAAATAAAACCATCTACCTACAACCAACTGATCTTTGACAAAGCAGAAAACAACATACACTGTGGAAAGGAAGCCCTAGACAATAAATAGTGCTGGGAAAATCAGATAGCCACATGAAGAAGAAGAATATAGGATCCCTATCTCTCACCATATTCAAAAATTAATTCAAGATGGATAAAAGACTTAAAGGAAAGGCATGAAACCATAAAAATCCTAGAAGAAAATGTAGGAAAAAGTCTTCTAGACACTGACCGTGGCAAAAAATTTATGACCAAGGCCCAAAAGGCCAATACAGCAACAGCAAAAATAAATAATGGGACTTGATTAAATTTAAAATTTCTGCACAGCAAAGGAATAATCAACAAAGTAAATAGACAACATGTGGAATGGGAGAAAATGTTCACAAACTATATATCTAACAAAGGATTAATACTCAGAATAGGCAAATAACTCAAAAAAATCAGCAAGAAAAAAGAGTAAAAGCCATCAACAGAAATGTCTGAAAAGAAGATAGATAAATGGACAACAAACATATGAAGAAATGCTCAACATCACTAATCATCAGGCAAATGCAAATTAAAACCACAATGAGATATCACATTACTATTGTCAGAATGGCCATTATTAAAAAGTCAAAAAACAGTAGATGCTGGCATGGATCCAGAGAGAAAGGAATGCCATAGCCCCACTACTGGGTATCTACTCAAAGGAAAAGAAGTCATTTTTGTCAGAAAGATGCCTGCACTCGAATGTTTATCACAGCAATTCACAATTGCAAAGATATTGAATTTACCTAAGTGACCATCAATTCATGAGTGGATAATATATATATATATATATATATATATATATCACAGAATATTACTAAGTCACAAAAAGGAATGAAATAATGTCTTTTGCAGTCACTTGGATGGAACTGGAGACCATTATCCTAAGTGAAGTACCTGAGGAATGGAAAAACAAACACCACATGTTCTCACTAATAATTGAGAGCTAAATGTTTGGTACACACAAGCATAAAGAGATGTAAAGGACATTGGAAACCAAGAAGGGGGGAGGGTGGAAGGGGATAAAAACTTACTTATTGGGTACAGTGAACACTATCCTAGTCATGGGCACACTAAAAGCCCTCACTTCAGCATTATAAAATGAATCCATGTAACAAAAACATTTGTACCTCTTTAATATTTTGAAATAATAATAAAAAAACAAAGTGAGAAATATGAATTTGGTGCAGATTGTGGAAGGCATCTGGGCATCGGTTAAGAGCACGGGCTCTGGAGGCAATCTTTCTGTCCCCTTAAATCCTAACTCAGGCAAATTACTGAAACTTCCTGTGCCTCAGCTGTAAAATGAGGTTAATTATAGCACTACCTTATAGGGGTGTTGAGATGATTGAATGAGATTTAGTGTAAACACCTATAGGAGTACCTGGAACACAGGAATAATTCAGTAAATGTTAGCTATGATGATTATGAGGAGGAAGGTAGACAGAGTGGAGATTGGGGAAGGGTGTTGACCAAATCTGTTTCATCAGAAACCAATGGACTTGACTCTTGAAGCTGCCTTGCCCAAGACCACAGGATTGGCATTCTGTTCAGCTTGTTAAATTTAATCTTGAGAAGTGCCATCAGAAGGACTCATTATTGTTACAATGTGACTTTATGGTCATCAAGAAATGTCCTTGTTGTCCTATTATTTAAAATGGAACACAAAGACTACCCAGTGTTCACTCTTTTGCTTTTATGATCTAAAGTACATTTTTGAAGGGACTGGAAAAAATTAAATTATGAACTCATTATCTTTCACTTGATTTTATATGATTGTGATTCAATCATATAAATGGGAGTCAAAACTTCATTTTGAACAAAATCGTGGGAACAAAGTACTGTGAGGCAATTGGTTACAAAATTAATCTAAAAGATACAGTTCTTACTCTCTAAATACTATCTAAAACTAAAAACATGTAAGCATCCTTCTTTCCCTATGAATGTAAGAGGGTGGGAAATGAAGTGTAAAGGAATCTTTGCTCGTGTCAAAGGAGAAAAAAGAAAGGCAACATTTGTTCTTTGCTTTCTGAGTCTGATTACTTTTCGAGTAAATCCCCACAGCGCTAGGCCATCGGATGATGCTTCCAAAGAACTTGTGGAGCACCCTGAAGTGGGAGGCCACTTGAATTTGTGGATTTATTCCTTTAGTGTATATTGAATACCGTTTCCATCAGGCATTGTTCTAGGTGCTGGGATGGAGTGAAGAGCAAAATGGATGGGAGGAGGCGAGAGCTGGGTGACCCTGGTGACGGAGGGCTTTGCTCTCCCCCTGAAGAGCATGGGATGTTCAGAAGACCACACAGATGCTTAAACCACCGCCCAACCCCTCTTCAGATTTTCTACCATCTCCTGGGACATACCGTGTTGGTAGTGCTTGGTTAGCCAAGGATAGATGCCATGTCACTTACTGGATTAATCACTTCTCCGATTCAGTGGTTCAAATTCAGCAAACTTTTAAGGGAAGATTCTGCTCAGCATCAATGAGAATTACTAAAAATATTCACTTAGTTCTCTTCTGCCCATAATTCTAAGTCAGTCAGTAGAGCACAGGATCTATGAATATTAGATCATACACATGTAACACTCTTTGGGTTCTTATCTGATTATCGTAGGCTCAGTATTGCCATCCTTTGTGAACCCTCCTGTTTAAAAAGAACTCTACTCAAACAATGACCAAGGAGAGGATTAATAATTTTTAGATATTTTAAAACTTAGTTTCCATTTCTTTTATTATCTCCCAGTATAAAAAAATTCTTAAAATTTGTGAATATGTGAGAAATAAACATGTTTTATTATATATGATATTCTGAATTTGTATTTTCTCTCTGTTCTTAATGAGTAATTTTTTTTTTTTTTTTTGAGACACTCTGTTGCCTGGGCTAGAGTGCCGTGGCGTCAGCCTAGCTCACAGCAACCTCCAATTCCTGGGCTCAGGCAATCCTCCTGCCTCAGCCTCCTGAGTACCTGGGACTACAGGCATGCGCCACCATGCCTGGCTTATTTTTTCTATATATTTTTAGTTGGCCAGTTAATTTCTTTCGATTTTTAGTAGAGATGGGGTCTCGCTCTTGCTCAGGCTGGTTTCGAACTCCTGACCTTGAGCGATCTGCCTGCCTCAGCCTCCCAGAGTGCTAGGATTACAGGTGTGAGCCATTGTGCCTGGCCTCTTAATAAGTAATTTAGAAAAAAAAAAAATCTGAACAAAATTCATTTCTAATCCAGCAGTTCTTACTTCATTAATTGACAAATGGCACAGGTTTATTTAGTTCTGTGTGAAAATATCTCTATTGTTTTTAACCACTCCTGATAGCCATGCCCTCACTCCCACCTTTGTATTTCTGCAGAATTCTTAGATATTACATCTATAACTTGCGATGACATTCTGTCTGGTTTTGTGATAAATTTAATGACTTTAAAACATTGGACTCCATACTGTATAGATAGAAAACACTGTGGAGGCAACATCATTCCAGGAAGCTTTTTTTTATTATTAAAAAAAAAAAAATGCAGTGGTAGCTACCCTGAACCCAACATATTGATAGCTGGTGTTTCTTTCTTCATTTCAGGGCAGGCAGCTCGACATTGGCACACCATATAATCTGAGTGAACCGGTGAGCAATTGCTTCTATTGTTAAGAATTTTACAGTGTTTGTTTTGATAAAAAAGGGACAATGGTTAGGTTTTATGGCAATAAGAATAATTACTAAGTAAAGTTTCGTTTATTTGTCCTTGCTGGAAGAAGGTCAATTGACAATAGTGAGAAGTTTGAACTGTAGAATTTGTTTAAAAATGAAGTGCATTGAACTGGAAATAGCACAGGACTAATTTAAATCTGTGATTTTTGACTCTACATAGCTGTGTGCCTTTGGACAAACTACTTAATATTTTTGAGATTTAGACTTATAGGTTATCTGAGATAGAAGATCTCAGATAGAAACTAATGATAGAAACTAATGTTTCTTCTAACAATTACATTTTACGGTTTTATTACTTTTCTGCACATATACTCATTCAATAAGTGTTTAGTGACTCAAAGTGTAACTATGAACAAAGCCCTATGCTAGGTACTAGATATTTAAGACATTTACTCATTTAAGAATGAGTAAACTAGGATCTCCGTTTAAAAGGACTGTCAACCTTTTGGAATGCATACTTAAAACAAGAGAGACAGACACATCCATAAAACTGTAGCCAGACAGCATCATGAAAACCAGAATAGTGGTGTAGGGTAAAAGAGAACACACAAGAGTAAAAAGCACCTTGCCTTTCTTCAAGGCATTCAAACTAAAACTAGAAAGAGGAAGAGTTTTCTAGAATAACTAGAGGGAAAAGATACACCAGTCAGAGGGCCCTTTGTGTCAAGACATAAAGGTGCATGAGGTAGCCTAACTTGTTCAGGAAAGTGAGAGTATTTCAGCTTGCTTGGAAAATGGGGTACGTGTGTGGAGAGTGGGGAGCTGGCAAGTTAGGCAGGGCCAGATCACGAAGAACTCTGTCCGCCATGCTTGACAATTCCATCTCAATCCACAAGATGATAGAGAGGATATAGAGTTTTAGAAAAGAGAAAGGTGTGACCAGGTTTTGTTTTGAAAAGATTACTCCAAATGTGGAAACCAGAGGGGTCCTTCTTGAGGCTGTTGGTACATGGTAAGGTGCACAGCAGAAAATCAGGGGCAGTGAGTGAGGAACTCCGACGGATGTTAGTTAATGACAAGTTGAGTCAATTGGACTTGGCGATGGGAGGGGGAGGGGGGCGAGAGAAGGAGAAGGCGCCCTGGTTCCCAGCTTGGGCAACTCAGAAGATTGCGGCATGTTAATGGGAAACACAGGAGAAAGAGCAAATCTGAGGGTGGAAAATGAGGAACTTAATGTTTCACATGCTGAATTTGAAGTGCTTGTAGGGACTTAACTGGAGATGTCTAATGAGCAAGTGGATATCTTGGTGTGGAGCTCAGGAAGGAGCCTCAGCTGCAGTGACACGTTTGCGGGTTATGGACACCAATGACAGGCGAAGCTGAGGTAGTGGATGAACTCACTCCAGGAGAACTTGAAGAGTGAGAGGAGAAAAAGTGAGAGGATAGGACACAGACATAAAAGGGGCAGAGAGAGGAAACAAGATGGCAAAGGAGACTGAGCAGGAACTGGGAGGAAGGAGAAAGGGATCCAGGTGCCACTGTGGCTCGTGGAAGGAACAGTCAACACAGTCACAGGCACAAACAAATCAAGTAAGGTAAGGAGAAAGGTGCCGAATCTGGCCCACAGCAGGTCAGGGCAGCTTTGGGAGAACACTGTCAGGGGAGCTGAGGGGTGAAAGCCGGCTAGCAGGCAGCACATGCCCCAAACTGTCTACCGACTTAGGTTTCGACATGCTACCATCTGGTCGAGTGCCCAGTTGAGTTTTGCTTGTCGTATGAGGACACTTTGTGGACCCGGGATTTACTTGATACCATGCTGTCTTGGACTTCACCATTGCCGGCTACCCAGTGGGCAATGTGTTCCCTGAAGGTTGGGTGTTCTCTGGATTCGAGGTCTGCCACCCAGGGCTTAACTCCACTCAGCAACCCTGCCGCCCTGCAGTGAGCCACACCAAGCTCTGCTCTGTCTGTAGACGGGACAGCTCAGCTTAGAGTCCCAAAGGTCCTGATGCTTTGGAGGCCTCAGCTTCTTTGGTAGATTTCTATTTCTAAAACACAAGGTGATACTTTTTGTTACTGTGTTGTACTTGCAAGTGACAAGAAAGAGTCACTTTCTTCAGTCACCATTGTCTGTTAATATCTCTTGCAGTGCATCCAAGGATGTCATTTTTGGAACTCTGTAGATCAGGAGAATTGTGCTTTAAAGTGTGTAAGTATTAATTACGTTTCTGTTTTGATACTGATGTTTCCCTCCAGAGAAAATTTGTCTAAGAGAATTCCTATTTGCATGTCCATTGGTTTTCAATTAGTTTGTTTGACTCTAAGGGGAAAATATGATAGCCTGAGTAATAAGTAGTAATGGAAAAGAAATTGAGATTAACATTATTCATGCAACTAGAGGTCAAGGAAGGTTAATGCAAATCATGGAACCCAGGGATGTCCAGAGATATCCAATTGTTCTAAAACTATAAAAGCTTTTTGAATATTTGTTAAATTTCCTAGGCCTGTGCTTCTCAAATTTTAATGTGCAATTATCTGGGATCTTGTTGAAATGCAGATTCTGATTCAGTAGGTCTTGCGTGGAGCCTGAGATTCTGCACTTGTAACAGGTTCCCAAGTGATTCGATGCTGGTGGTCTCCAGGTCACATATTGGATAGCAGGTCCCTAGGTCATGTTCTAAGTTTCTTTGCAGGGAATGTGGTAGCAATTCAATTCAGAGGTCACAAACATCTGGTTTACTCTACTTTATGTAGGAAATACATTCTCAGATACTTCATTTTTAATTTTTAATTTACCCTGGCTTTGCCACTTAGTGTGTAATTTACTTAATCCCTTGGTACTTTACTTTCCTCATCAATAAATTAGGATAATAATAGAATCTCCCTCGTAAGTATAGTGTCTGATACATTGTAACTACTCTGATCTCACGGATAAGAATTTTGTCATTTAAAAGTGGATTGCTTTGTTCAGATTGTTCGTGTCAAAAGTTAAATCAGTAAGAATTGTGATAATGTTGGGGAATCCTAATGTCATTTTCTATTAATGACTCAAATTATTGCATCAAGATTTAAATAAGGACATTAATCTTTCCTTATATGTGGTCCTCATAGTTTTTTTACATAGTATGTCCTTGCAGACTTCTGTCACAGAAGTTAACTGTGCCCTCTCACCTTGGTGACTGCGTGTCTCACAGAATGGAAGTTGTCAAAAGGCAGAGCATATGTTACCTAGAGTTAGTAGCTATTATGTCTTTTTCACAAATTGCAACTTAAACAATTATTTGTCTAGTTACATGTATAATATATTTTACTCCAACATGTAAGTTCTACCAGGGCAGGCAGCTCTCTCTCTTTTTCAGATGGTATCTCTTCCACTGAACACAGCATGGGGGGGTGGCAGCTGCTCAGTCAGCATTTGCTGGGGGAATGAATGGGAAGCACCATTTGTTTCCAGGCAACAATCAAGAAGTGGTGTGGGTGGTGGAGGGACTGGTTTGGACAGAGGAATCTGCTGGCTTTTGCTTATCCAGAGCTGTTTGTGATTTTCATTTCCAGTTCTGTCTCTTTTGGGTATCTGCAAATACTCCTTCGCTCTCTAACCTGGTCTATCACAAATTACCTCTTAGTTATCTGAGATTTCCTAGTAGACATCATGCTTTACCCTTTTTCCAGTGATGCAAACAACATAATTTCTAGAGCTGTTCATACAGTAGCCTGCCTGGACAGAAGGCCCAGCTCTAGGCTCCATCGATTTTGGTTTTTTGTTGGTTTATCAATGGTAGGACAAGAAATTAATTTGGAAGAAATGTACAGCTAAGTATCACTAAAATTATTTACAACTTTCCAGATTTTAAGTCATTTTATTATGCTCTTTTTTTTTCTATGCAGAACGATACCTATGGCACCGTTTGTGAGGTGAGTTGGCAATCACAAAAAAGATGTCTCAAATCATATATCTTTCTCTCTCATCTTTAAAAAGCTATTAAAATAAGAATGAAGAAAACTGAGGTATTCTCAGTGCACAGAGACATTCTTTCTGGGAGTGTAATTACTCTACATATAAAAATGATTGTATAATTCCATTTTCGGTGCAAATATTTGGTACAAAAAGCAAATACTGTGCTTTGTGTATCTATGTGTATATACATAATGTATTAATATATAAAATATAAATGTGTATATAAACACACATGCTCACAAATCCACATATGTATTACTCTAATCTGGTTTGGAAGGTTATAGTTCCTGGATCCTGGGGAGGGGACAGCAAGGGAGGGAGGAAAGGAAGGGGCACATGTGGGGATATTTCTGCTGATGCCATTTTCTTCCCCACAAGGTATAGTGCTCTGTCATTAAACATAGTGCATTAAAAGAGAACCTTTTGATTGCAGTTTTCTTTCTTATTCAACAACATTTTGAAACACAGCCACTCCCCCCCTCACCCTTTGATAATAAGTGACTTCTCATGCTGGCTTTGGCTGCCCTGCCCAGGTCTCTGCATGGTCCGCTCAGCCTGTCTCTGCTGCACTGGATTTCCTCCTCTCCTTCCGAAAGACCTTGCCATTTTGATCTTTCCCTACTCAGTCTCCTTCAACTAAGCTTACCCTTCCTGGATTTCCTCCTCTCAGAATAAAGTTAGTTGGCAATAGGTGATATGAAGAAGCTACATTATCTCTTACTTTAAAACCTATGTTGTATTCTATTTAAACACCTTTGAAGCCAGTGAGCAGAATTATCTTATCCTGCCTGGGGAAGGACTATGAATTTTCATCAGTTAATAAAACAGAAAAATTCCCGCTTAATAGGGAACAAAAATTAAAACAAAAAATATTATATTGGAATATTTTCTCAATAGTCAGTGGTTGGTTATTTTGTATGTGAGTGATTCTCCTTGGGAATCGGTGGAGGTGGGAATTGGCTAAGAAAAGATACAATAGAGAGAAAAACTCACCCTGTATATAAATAGACAATTAAAAATGTCTTCTGATTGAGATTTAAAAAAAAAAAATCCTGAGAAACCTTTTATGCAATTAAAGCGAAATTACTCCCAAAGAACAGTCCCTGGGAGGATTGTGCCAGCATCAGAAAAACCTAGGAGAGAGAAAGTCTCAAAAGCACTGAAGCAGCCCAGGCTGGATTTGTAATGTACTAGTTCCTTGTTAATCATCATGCTGTCCAGTTATCTGTGCTTCTATAATGTAAATCTTATAGTGTTATAACTTACATAATTATTCTGTTCTCTTTACACTTTGCTATTTTATACTTTAAAATGTTGTACTTTAAATAAAGTAGAACTGAACAGGAACACATGCAATATAGAAAGATATAGATATATATATTTTAACTCTGTTGACCACACCTTTAGGAAATCAAATTATTAATCATTAATTAATCAACCTTTAATCATTAATGTTTCAACCTAGGCAGCTTGGAATTTTTGCAGTTTGTATTCCCTGGAGGAAATAGTCTTGAAAGTGATAGCTTAGCAAGATAAAACTTGGAAAATGATGATAGCAAGTGAGGTGACTTATTTCTGATAATTTAAATCACAAGTTAGATCTTATCTTTTTTTTAAAAATTTCAGAATATTACAGGGATACAAACACTTTGATTACATAAATTGCCTTTGTACCGCCTGAGTCAGAGCTACAAGCGTGCCCATCCCCCAAACTGCATGCACCACACCGGTTAGGTGTGAGTTTACCCATCTCCTCTTCTTTCCTCCCACCTGCCTGATACCCATTGAATGTTGCTACTATGTGTGCATATAAGCGTTGATCAGTTAATACCAATCTGATGGTGAGTACATGTGGTGCTTGTTTTTCCATTCTTGTGATACTTAGAAAAATGGGCTCCAGCTCCATCCAGGATAATACGAGAGGTGCTAGATCACCATTTTTTAAATTTATTTTTACTTATTTTATTTATTTTATTTTTTTTTAGACAAAGTCTCACTCTTTTGCCCAGACTAGAGTGCCGTGGTGTCAGCCTAGCTCATAGCAACCTCAAACTCCTGGGCTCAAGCGATCCTTCTGCCTCAGCCTCCGAGTAGCTGGGACTGCAGGCATGTACCACCATGTCTGGCTAATTTTTTCTATACGTTTTTAGTTGGCCAATTAATTTCTTTCTATTTTTAGTAGAGATGGGGTCTCGCTCTTGCTCAGGCTGGTTTCGAACTCCTGACCTTGATCGATCCTCCAGTCTCAGCCTCCCAGAGTGCTAGGATTACAGGTGTGAGCCACTGCACCCAGCCTAGATCACCATTTTTTGTGGCTGAGTAGTACTCGATGGTATACATATACCACATTTTATTAATCCACTCATGTATTGATGGGCACTTGGGTTGTTTCCACATCTTTGCAATTGTGAATTGTGCTGACATAAACATTTGAGTGCAGACATCTTTTTTATAGAGTGAACATCTTGGCCTTCTGGCTAAGATCAAGTATAGATCTTATCATTTCTAAAAACCTTTTCATGGCTTATTGCTGTTTGGAAAAAATTACAAACTATGAAGGTGTCCCAGTTCCACTGTGTCCCTGTCTGACTTCATCTAGCACCATTCCCTTTGTTTCTGCACTGGCCATGCTGGCCTGGTCCTCTTCCTTGACATAGGGGCACACGACTGTCTCGAGGCTTTTGTCCTGCCATTGCTTCTGCTCTTGCCCAGATCTTTGCAAGCCCAGCTCCTTCTCATGACTCAGGTCTTGGCTTGAGGGTCACCTTTACACAGTTCTTCCTGATCATTCTGATAAAGGAAGTCTCCTTTTCCTTCCTAGTCACACTCTGTGCTTTTGACACGTTTTATTTTTTTCCTAGCAATTTTCATTATCAGAATTTTAAACCAAATTTGTCACTCAATTATCATCTATCCCCTTCTAAGAGAATGTAAATTCCATGAAGTCAGGGAACTTACCTGTCTTTCTCACTGCCATATTCTTAGGGCCTAAAACAGTGCTTGGCACATAAAATGCCAAATGTTCAAATATTCTTGAATGAATGAATGATTTTTAAGGAAATAGTGTCATAATTCATATGGAGGATGGCGGGTGTGTCTTCCTGTGTTACAGAAGTTAGAAAAGCCACTGGCAGCACATTTGCCAGTCTGGAAAACCAAGGGACAGTGAAGATGGTCCACCTGCTGTGGGTTAGATAGATGGGAGTATGAGTGGAAACAGAGGCAGCCGGCTGATGTAGCCCTGGAAAGAGTAAACTCAGCCTCCACGGTGGGAACAGCAGCTCAGTAACCTGGAATATGCAGTAAGAATGTCCCATCCAGAAGCTTCAGGCTCAGATTCTGTAAACTCCTTAGATCCAACCATTTCTTGATTCTCTCTAGGCAACGGGAGCTTGAGAAGCATTGGTTAACTTTGCTGGAAGTCCAGTGTTGAATTGACTCCATGGGTGGGAAAGAGAGAGAGAGAGAGAGACAGAGAGAGAAGGAAAAACTATCTGATAGCTTTGTTCCACTTGAGATAACATTTAAACTCCCAGATGGTGGGAATTTTATTATATATTTCCCCTGAAAAAATCCAGGAAAAATAGGGCCACAATTTCCCTTGATTATCAGGATTAGCTATATTTCCAAATAACCCACATTTTCAAACGCATGTACTTTTTTTCTTCCTCAGTTTTTTGTTTTTTTTTTAATTTTAGAGACTGGGTCTTGCTCTTGCCCAGGCTGGTTTCAAACTCCTGAGCTCAAGCAATCCTCCTGCCTCGGCCTCCCAGAGTGGTAGGATTACAGGAATGAGCCACCACGCCTGGCCCCTCAGTTTTCTTTCTTGAAAAAAGATTTATGTTATATAACAATTTTGCTGTTACTTTGTTTATTCTTTGTAGTTAATGAATATGTTGAATATGTTTTACTGAAATTTACAAAAAGGATGTGAAAAGTATACTAAAACTTTAAGTTAAATAATCCTGAGCCCAAACTGAGGTATTTAAATTAATCCTTAACTAAGCAAACCTGGGCTGATCAGGCGTCACTTCCTTTTAGTGAACAGATCAAACATTGGACAGTTAGTATTTGCCAGTTACAGCCCACCTTTTTAGGGCACATGTATTGTGCCGTGGTTTCTACTATTACCGTGAGAAACAATAGCATGTTGTCTTAGGTATTACAATCATAAATTGAAAGAGGATAGGAAGAGTGATCATGATTGTGTTGTAGTTTTACAATGTGTGTGTTTTCTCCAGATGTGTGTTTGTTTTGTAGCTAATGTTAATGCATCTGTTAAGAATTGCAGGAAATTTGTGTTTCAAGTATCAAATTGTGTACTCTGTTTTCCGTTAATGAGATAAAATGTTAATCATCATTATGCTTTTACATCTTAAAATTCAACACTGGTATTAAGATATCCACTAAAATGTTCACCTACTATAAAAATTTGTAGTCAACTTTTTTTTTCATTTTGGTTTTTTTATTCCCCAGAATTCTGAAAATAGTGAAGGCCTCCTATGAAGGTCTTTTTTTTTTGAATTTTATTTTTTATTTCAGCATATTATGGGGTTACAAATGTTTAGGTTATGTATATTGGCCTTGGGTCCCCCATCCTCTCCTCCCCCCTCCCATCTGCCTGACTCCCGATGAATGTTATTTCTATATATAAAAATTTGTAGTCAAATTTTAATATGCTAAGGAAGGCATGGATATACAAAAAAATAGGTAATCTCTAAGCTCCATTTTACGCTAGAGTTTTAAGATTTTAGTTCATCAGAACTTTGACTAAGATGCAAACATATAATTGCATCGTTGAGCTCAGTGTTTTTTTCAAACTGTGGGCTGTGACGCATTAGAGGGTCATAAAATCAATTCAGTGAATCAAGAGTCACATTAAACCAAATGAAACATAACAGAATGGAATAAAATCAAGCATATATGAACACATCACAGGTACAGGGTTCTTTTGGGGATGATGAAAATGTTCTGAAATTAGATTGTGGTGATTATTGCAGAACTCTGAATATACTAAAAGCCACTGAACTGTGTGCTTTAAATGGGTGAGTTTTATGACATTTGAATATATATCAATGAAACTGCTAAAAATCGGGGGGGGGGAGTAAGTATTAAATATTTTTTTTCAATATGTATGTGTATACTAAGTTGCTTTGTGAAAGTACTTTTTGCTATGGAGCACAATCAAAAAAAGTTTGCGAAGTGCTGGTCTAATCTCACTAGCAAGTGGGAACCTAAAGTATTACACTTGAAATAGTTGATAAAGATATTCTTGTATATCAGGCGTTCAGCTTTCAAAATTTAGTTGAAACTTACCAGGAAAACTAGCAGCAAGGCTGCCCTGACTGGCTTGCTACCTGTCTTTCACAGCGAGAGTCGTGTGAGGTCGGCTGCAGCAGCGCGGAAGGGGCCTATGAAGAGGAAGTACTAGGTAAGAAGACACATGTGGCTGTTATTAAATAGTCTGTACACCACTCTAGGGATAACAAAACACCTCTTAAAGTATCTAGACTTCTGCATCTCAGTAAGATCAAAAAATATGTATTTAAAGAGAAAATTCAATAATTTCAAACATGGAGGCAATTCTGAAAAAGACTAAGCATGACACCTCTTTCAGAGCAAAAGTGAGAAAACATGGGACATGACTGATGTTTAGGACCAGATTTTGTCCTCAAGTTCAGTAGTTGCAATTATTTCTAACTTAAGGAGAGACAAACGTACTTCCTGAGCAGTGTCAGGGTATGCCACTGTTTCAATGAGCTGGAAGTATAGGAAGATTTTACTCCTTGTGCATTTCATTACTCAGCTAACAGTCATTCAATAGAGTGCCTACTATGTGCATGGCCCCCCAAAAGGCTCTAGGAATTTGTTAAATGTATAAAAGCTATGTTTCTCAGTGTTAGATTTTGAGTACACAGAGGACCTGGGGTGCATACCAGCTCCCTCTGCCTGATTTCAGAGTAGGTTGGGCATGTCTAAGTGGCTTTGCCCTATTGTGTTAGTTCTCCAGTGGTTTCTGAAGGGCCAATGCTTAGACAAGCCATAGCCTGGATGTTAGCAGATATCTTTTCCAGAACTCCTGAGGGTCTCCTCCCACCGAGAAATAGTTCCCTTCAGACCGGGAGATGTTTGGCTCTTCCGTGTGTTGTACGCCTTCTTTCCATGCCTTGCTCCTTGCTCTCAGTGGCTGACGGACAGTGGAAGGGAGAGCTCAGCTTGCTGTCCTGACTTGCTTCTGCCCTTTAGTGTCCACAAAAGATGCTCTTTGTCATTTCCGTAGAGAGGTAGTGATATTACATTTTTTTCTTCTATGTTGCAGAGGTTAGCTATGGATAAAATTTATGTGTTGTGGTTTCCCAACTGTGCACCAATGTGCTCCAGGGCATCACAGTAACCTCATGGGGAAATATGGGGTATTTTAAATGGTTCAGGGAAACACAGGGATAGTCGATATCTATTGGACATGATTGGATCTACCAGCTGGAGGCAGTTCACGGTGTAAATAATAGATCGCACTACTTACATTTCTCTCCATGGTACCATGTCTTTGCAATGCTGTTTTATTTTTTTGTTTTTGTAATTGCTGTGATTACAAGCAAGTACCACGGGAAACTCAACATGGAACAAGAAAGGAGGATGATGATGCCAAGTCTCAATACAAGAGCGGAGAAGTTGTGCAGTGCCCAACAGGCACACGAATCCCATTAGTATGCAATTAGTAGGCACCCCTTTTATTTACAGATGAAATAAATGTACGATTTTTGCCTTTAAATTTATGTATTTTTTCAAGTGGCTACTAATTTGTTAGGATATACATACTTATTAAATTATAATCCTTAATAAATGGAACTATTAGGTAATACTTTTGGTCCAAGGAACCATGAAAAAAATTACTGAGAAACTAAGGACACCAGCAATGAAGACGTTGGGAATCTTTGATTCACATTCTCGTCTTACATTCTAAAATTATCCTACCAATTTAATTATATAATTCTGTTAGAATACAAGTGGAATCAATGCTTTATTTTATATTTCTTATTGGCTATGGATCAATGCGTATGTACTACTAGCAAATGAGATGTACCAAGTCCAAATATAGGCATGTGTGCTTACAGACCAGATCTGTAGTCTGTTATAATGAATCTTTTTGCCCATGTATCTAAGACCCTGTTTGTCTCTAACACATGGGGCACCTGGTCCATTTACCTGTGGATCTGCCATATTGTTTGATGTTAGATACCCTCCATGACCCTTTCCACATGGTGAGAAATGATAATAACTAATAATTTTAAAGAATAAATATAACGTTTTTATTAGGCATTTAGAGTCAGGCACTTTTCTCATTAATTTATAGGTATTAGTTCTTTTTGTTTTCAGAGGTATAAATACTATTGATATTATTAACCTCATTTTACAGATGAGAAAATCGAGGCATGAAGTTTAAACACTTTCTTGGGGTGGCATAGCAGGTAAAAATGTAGAGAATTGTGATCCAGCTGTCTGATTGTAGAACCCACTCTGCCATGTACTAAAAGTAGCATGTAGCTCAGTGCAGCTTCTCTTTCTCACTGGGCTCACTCTTGCCTTGATATTTTAGAATAAAACTACTTTACCTCTGTGTTTTTAATATTCATCACTGTGGCTTTGAGACATACGTCTATATTTAGCTATGAAATTTACACTTGTACTTATATAACTCTGATCACTTCTGCCCAGTTCTCAACTTACGTCATTTCTGATGCCTCCTGATTATTGTTCCTCACTCTGCTGACAACTCCGTCATTGGACTCCTCTTCAGGATGTCTACAGCATATTCCAGTTCCTGCTATTGAGAATCTCACACCGTAGAAGGGGGAAGTGAGGAGCTGTGCTTTGCTTATACAGTTTTAATAGTCAAAAATGAACCCTAATAGAAGAATCAGCAGAGAAGGGTTATGCTAGGCCTCTCTGTGGGCTAGGTCTGTAGATGACAATGGCTTTACATTTTCTGGATCCCAGACTTTAATTAGTCCATATCTGATATCTATAGTGATGAGAATTGTGTCCATTTTCTTTTAACCAGAAAGAGTGAAGTTATAGGAGTTTATATTTAACCAGTTTTTTATATTTTAAGCTCCTTACCAAATTTGCCATGATTTCTAAACCAGAGTGGTGATTTTTTTTTTTCTGTAAAAGAAAGCTGAAGTATTAAATTCATCACCATTTTGGTAAAATAGAAAAAGTAAAGTAAAATAATTGCATCCCAGTGGTATAAACCGTTCAGAAATCTCACCCCTTGTACAGTGCCTGGTAAGTACCACCCAATAAACGTGTGCCACCAATTGTAATGTCTCTAATGTTTAGAAGTCATGAAATGATTTTCAATGCAAAACAGCTGAACAGAGTCCTTTGGAGTAAAAGCAATTACTCTATATATACAAAAATACTCTATGTATACAAGATGGGCAGTTATGGCAGAATCGTAGTGTAAACTTCCAAAAATGTCTTGGGGTATGTGTCCTGGGGCAATGGATGGTTCTGTTGTACTGCAGACATGCTCTTGGAACCTGCCCCCTCACATGTAAGGGAGACGTATTGTAAGAGAAAACTGGGCGGCTCAGAACCGTCCATGCCATCCACTCATAGAAAGGAAAAGACTATGTTCAAAGATAATGGTGAATTCCGTGGGGCAAATAACCTGCCAGACTGACTGATTTTTAAAAATAGATCAATTGAATATGTGCATCATTCATCATACAGGTGAGTTATTGTGGCAAGATGTAGTTGTAGCAAGAGAAAGCTGAGAGTCCTAAGCAGGCACACTCTCTCCTGCTTTGGTGGACAGAAGTGCGTGGTGAGTGAAATCTTGTTTTCTCCCCAGAAAATGCAGATCTCCCCACCGCGCCCTTTGCTTCTTCCATTGGAAGCCATAGTGTGGCATTACGATGGAAATCTGCCAACATCTCTGGAGTGAAATACATCATTCAGTGGAAATATGCACAACTTCTGGGAAGCTGGACTTACACTGAGGTATGAAAGGATGTGTTTGTACCTAAACCCAGACTTTTTTCCCCTCAAATTTTTAAAAGTGCCCAACTACTATGTATAATTATAGGCATTCTAGAGCTCACACCTGTAATCCCAGCACTTTGGGAGGCCAAGGGAGGAGGATTGCCTGAGGCCAGGAGTTTAAGACCAGCCTCAGCAAGAGCAAGACCCCATCTCTACAAAAAAAATAGAAAAAGTAGCCGGGTGTGGTGGTGTATGCCTGTAATCCCAGCTACTTGGGAGGCTAAGGTAGAAGGATTGCTTGCCGGCCAGAAGTTTGAGGTTGCAGTGAGCTATGATGACACCTCTGCACTCTAGCCCAGGTGACAGAGCAAGAACCTGTCTCCAGAAAAAAAAAAAAAAATCATTCTAAAAAAGATTCAAGTGTAAAATGAGTGGTTGGATTAGATGGACTTCAGACGTTAATCTCTGCTACTCTGTAACATGCTATGTGAAACCCTTTATTTTACAAGGAAAATATAATACTGGACATACGAGTATATTCCTTCACCACGGCACTGCACAAACACTCATCCTGTCGGCCATTATCTGCCCAGCCCAGCTAAAGTGATTCTGGCTAGGATGGAGGACGGGAGTAAGATTCTCACAGGGGTTGGTCCAATTTAGAAGTGCTGTCTAGGGTGGTCACCCAGGATGGTACCTTCTAGGAAAGCATGAGAAAATTCAGTAAAAATAATCCCAAGATACTAAGTATATGAACATGGAAAAATTTAAGTCAGTCTGTGAGGTAGGTGCCAAATAATTGAATACATAATTTTGCGTTTCTGAAAAAGGAGAGACTTTCTGAGTGAATTATGTGGATGATATCCGAGAGGCTCAGCTCTAAGCTCCTGGCTTCTATTTCATCGGGCCTGGCTGGCCCCGGGTGGCCCAGAGTCCAAGAGGCCATCCATCTTCTACAAATTCATCTGTGCTCTTAAGTCACAATGTGTGGTGGTAATTTTTCCAATGCTGAGTGTTGATCTCTCATTGATCTAGACCGTGTCCAAGCCCTTGTACGTGGCAGAGCCCCTGCACCCCTTCACCGAGTACGTTTTCCGGGTGGTTTGGATCTTCACAGCCCAGCTGCAGCTTTATTCTCCTCCAAGTCCCAGTTACAGGACTCATCCGTATGGAGGTATGGCGTGCACACATGGCGTGTGAAAGAAGGACGTTATTCCAAAGCTTAGCTTTAGTTCCTTTTTATTTTAAACAATGCAATAAATCTATTCCTTCATTAATTGATCCATTCAGCAATTGAGTGCCTAACTATGTGCCAAGTAGTGTTCCAGGTGCTCACAATACCTCTGTGATCAAAACAGACAATGGAGGTCACATTTTGGTGGAGGAGAAATACTCTATCTACACAATGAACATCAGAAATAAGGAAAGTACTAATATACTGTAAGTAGGATGGTGCTGAGTGCTATGGTAAGAGGAACATTTTGAGCAGAGTTTGTCCTTTGGGGGATTGAAATTGGGGAGTGGGAAGGGAAGGAGAGGCCAGTTGCAGTAGTAAATAAGGTGGCCAGAATAAGCCTCGGTGAGCTGGTGGGGTGAAGTTTGATCAAAGACTTGAAGGAGGCCAGGGAGTTGGCCAAGCAGATATCTGAGATACAGCCTTCCAGGCAGAGGGATGGCCTGTATGGAGGACCGAAGGCAAGAGCATCCTGGGCCTGCTCAGGGAACAGCCGGGAGGCCAGTGTGGCTGGAAAGAGTGAAGGGGGCAGAGGAGTATCGGATAAGGCCAGAGAGGTGGTGGGGCCAGATCATAGTCTGCCTCAGAGGCCTTTGTAAGGACTGTAGCTTTTGCTCTGAGTGGAAGGTGAGTCACTGCAGGTTTTGAGCAGAGGAGTGACAGAATTGAATGCGACCTCCTCTACACGTTAAAAGGATCACCCTGGCTGCTGTATGGAGAGTGAACTGTGCAAGTGTGGGAGGAAGCAGGGGGACCTGGGAAGAGGCCACCGCGGTGACCCTGGGGAGGGAGGCCAAGGAGTGGAAAGTGGTGTGGTAAGACATGTTTGGGTTCTATTTTTATTTCTTGACATAATTTTTTGTTTATTTGTTTTTTGAGGCAGAGTCTCACTCTGTTGCCTAGGCTAGTGTCGTGGCGTCAGCCTAGCTCACAGCAACCTCAAACTCCTGGGCTCAAGCAATCCTTCTGCCTCAGCCTCCCACGTAGCTGGGACTACAGGCATGTGCCACCACACCCGGCTAATTTTTTTCTATATATTTTTAGTTGGCCAACTTAATTTCTTTCTATTTTTTAGTAGAGACGGGGTCTCGCTCTTGCTCAGGCTGGTCTCGAACTCCTGACCTTGAGCAATCCTCCCACATTGGCCTCCCAGAGTGCTAGGATTATTTCTTGACATAATTTTTAGTCTTTTGTTGCCTAGGTTATAAATATCCCTGGCTGCATAACAATGAAATCTGTAAAAAGATTCGCCTTCATTAATGTTTTTTACTGGAAAGTTGGTTGTTTTTGTATTACATTTTTAATACCATTGAAGGGAAGGGCAGGTACCTTTTTTGTTTATTCAACAAGTATTTTTTAAGCACCTATTATATAACAGACATTGTTCTAGGAACCAAAGATGATAAAGTCCCAGCACTCCTGGGGCTTCCATTCCAGCTGGGGGAGACAGTCAGTAAGTAATGAAGTGAAAGTGTTTGCTGGGGTTATGAGGGAACCCAGTAAATAGCATCCCTCTTTCCATACTGAGTTCTGAACCAATAAAAGATAAATTGAAAGAGTGAGCCGGTGGGAGCAGGAATATCATCATTATTTCTGATAAAGACGAAGTTGGATGATGTAGCCTAGCATGAAAAGTGGGATGAAGTTGCTAACTCCCTGTTCCCTGGCTCCGACTTCAGAACAACCCGCTAAAGGGAAAGTTTGAGTCTACTGAGCAGACACTGCTGTCTCTTACTGATTTTGCAAGAGAGGGAGGGATAAGGAGACCACATTGCTTTTTTCAAGATGTCTGAATCATTGTCTCCACCCTGTGGCACACGGCTGCTGCCACCAAGCAGGTGTTCATCCTTCCCCATGGGGAGAAATGGGGTGGGGTAAGAGGCAGGAGTATTCACACAAAATTCATGGGTAGATGTAGCACTGAGAAATGAGGATGCATGTCACCAAACAATACAGTGTAATTTCACATAGGAGTGAGTGCCAGGAAGAAAAAGTAGGATAGCAATAGTGAGGGCCTGGGGTGGGGACCTGTTTTAGGCGGAGGGCTGGTTAGGGAGGCCTCTCTGAGAATGACCTTTGTGCAGAGCTTTGAAAGACATGAGACAAGAATCCATGCAAATCTCCAGGAATGGGTTTTCCAGGAAGAGGGAAGAGCAAGGACAGTGGCAATAAGCTGGGTTTTTGAGGAGTGGCTACAGTGGCTGGAATGCTGTGAGTCCAGTGGGGAGTAGGAGAGGGGATGTGACAGGCAGCCAGAGGCCTGGGCACGTGGGGCCACGAGGCCGTGATGAGGAGTACAGACTGTATTCTAAGTCTTTGGAGAATTTTAGGCAGGGGAGGGACTGGTTCGAGTTTCAAAACTTTCAGTCTGGCTGCTGCTGCATGGAGAATGGACTGCGGGTGGGAGTGGGCCAGGGGAAGGAGGGGGAACCCAGGAGGCCAAGCAGGTCCTGGTGGTGGCTCTGACAAGCATGGCCATCATGGAGAAAGTGGAAAGCTTTGTCAAATATTCTGAAGACAGAGCTGATGGGGTTGCTGGATGGACTTAGTGAGCAGGAAGGAGAGAAAAGCTTGCTAACTCAGACTTTCAGTGTCACCATCCATGAGACAGGGAAGGGTAGAAGAGGAGTGGCTTTTCTAGAGAAAATCAAAAGTCCTGTTTTCAGCCAAGTAGAACTTGAGATGCCTATTAGACATCCAGGTGGAGTTTCTGAGGCGGTGGTTAAATGTATGGATTTGGAACTCAGGAGTAGGTGGGAGACATCCAAAACACCAGTTTGGGAGTCATCAACATACAGACGCCACGTCCAGCATGGGCTTGGCGTGAACGTGGTTGGAAAGAGGGGCAGGTCAGGGTGTCAGCCCAAGAGTGTGCTAGTATGTGGTGACCAGGAAAAAAAGGAGGGACAGCAAAGGACACCAAGAAGGAGGAAACTCAGAAGCTTGAGGTGTCTCAAAGACAAGAGAGGCAAGTGTTTCAAAAATGAGGGCCATTGAATAGGACACAGTCACATTATCTCTGGAAAGAAAAAAAAAAAGCTGCTTTTCTGCTAGGTTCCAGCTTCACTGTTTTCCAACCTTTATTCAGAATGTAGCCCTATCAAAATATAGCTTTAACTTAGCTGTCCTCTGCTGAATACTAATATATGCTGTAGGTGTATGCATGCTGCCTATAGAAAGCGTACTCTCGTGTAGGGGAGATAAAGCACATGCTTAACTAACCCCACATATGGCAACACTTGGTTGAAAACAGAGGAGAGGTACTGGTGTATTCCTATGGAAGTTCAGGGGAGGGAAATATTATTTCTGGAATGAAATATCGAAGACACCTTTCTGGAGGAAGTTTCCTTTGTTGAGTTAGAGCTGAGGTGAGGAGAGGACAGAGCAGGTCCAGGTGTCTGCAGGAGCACGGTTGTGGAGATTGGATTCTAAGGCATGGAGGGAAAACAGTGACGACTCCATCTGCTGGAAGCACAGGGCACAGGCAGAAAAATGGTGAGAATAACGTTGCTAAGGCAGGTGAGGTCCAGATCACCAAGAATCTTAAATGCCCAGGCTGAGGAGTTTGGACTTTATTTAGAGAACAGTTAGAAGTTACAGAAGGTTTTCAAGCAGAGGAGTCAATTGCTTTATATGCTTCTCAAGATGAGAATTTTAGCAACTACACATAATACTAGATTGAGAGAATGAGAGAGATTGGAAAGTATACAAGTAGAGACCAGCTGGGAGGTTATTTTAATATTTTAACATTTTATCAAAGATGATTTTAAAAAACAGTACATATATTGGGGCATTCTCTGATTTCTTCTTTTGAAGATGTGACTTCCACCCCAGGAAAAAGATTCCAGCCTAGAAGCCTCACGGGGAGGCGAGTGCTGGAGCAGACAGACGCTCAGAGAGAGCTGTCTGGTGCCCTCAGAGTTAGCTGAGGTGACCTGGGAAGACTGCTCCAGGCTGGAAGGATTCCCTGCCCCTCAGGTCTGGAGGTGTAGCTGTGTGCAGAGAGCCTTGGATTAAACCAGGCCTTGGACCTAAGCAGGGCTGAGCAGCTGAAGAAGTTTGTGGGGGCATTTCCCCCTTTCCCTGATGAATGCCCTCTCCTTGCTTAGCAGAGTTCAGGGTTTGTGTGGTCACCTCTGCTGATTATTCTGTGACCATCCTGGCTTAGAACTACAGATCAGATGCTGGCATAGGGCCATGTTTGAAATGTTCCAGATGATAGTAAAATGCATCCTTCCTCGTTCCAAGCAATGCCTCACGTACTCCAACAGTGCTGGAACATTTTTTAGTGCTGGAGAAATACCATGGGCCAGGGCCCATGGCTGGTCAAATCAAAATAATGAAGAAGGCAAATTTTGTTTTCCATTTCTGGGCCTTTCTCCCAGATATGCAAGCCCACATGCCCTCCAGGTCATCCAGACCCTACAGTGAGTGTCTGTTTCATGAATAGCACCTCATGCTTCTGATTCCTTCTCACTTTTCTAACCACATCAAAACTTAGAAACTTATCTATTTTGTGTTCATTGCTTCATAGTGTGCTCTCTCTCTCTCTCTCTCTCTCTCTCTCTCTCTCTCTCTCTCTGAGACAAGGTCTCAGTCTGTTGCTCAGGCTGGAGTGCAGTGGTATCATCATAGCTCACAGCAACCTCAAGCTCCTGGGCTCAAGCAATCCTCCTGCCTCAGCATCCCAACTAGCTGGGACTACAGGCATGTGCCACTATGCCCAGCTAATTTTTCTATTTCTTGTAGAGATGAGGTCTCTGCTCTTGCTCAGGATGGTCTTGAACCCCTGGTCTTAAGCGATCCTCCTGCCTTTGCCTCCCAGAGTGCTAGGAGTACAGGCGTGAGCTACCACTTCCGGCCCCTATTCTCTTTTAGCTATGGGAATTATATGATTTTAGATGATGTTATTGCCTTTTAACTGGGGCCTTGCAGAAGACAATTTCTTAACAAACAGGAATGATTGTTAGGCAAGGAACACCAGCCTTTCAGGGAGGAATTTTTTGGTGGGGAAGATTTAGACATTGCATCTTGCCATGGCATTTAACTTGCTCGCAATGTAGCAGATCATGTTTGGGTTTTGACTCTAACAAGTTAAGTTTTTTGACCTCCTGATTTTAATTCAGTGGGAGATACTTCCTTCTTCCCTGTTCATCAAGGTGACTGAGTCTGTGGAGCAGAGGAGTGACACAATGATGTTTGTGTTTGCTGAAACTTAGTCTGAGAGTTGGAGAGGAACTGTAGTAGAGAAAGGCTGAGAGGCCAATGAAGAGGTCTTGCGAAAACTCATCTGAACTCCCTCATTTCTCCCTACTCCAAGTCAGTGGCGATGAAAAGCATTTGCCAAAAAGGTTCAGAGGGAGAGAAGTCTACTCAAGAGCAAAGCGACATCCAAGTGTGTCTTTCTACGTCAAGAGGAAATAAAAGAGTGCGGTTTCCGGGGTTTGGGTATGAAAAATAGGTGGAGACCTGGCTGGGAGATAGGCTGTCAGATCATTTGTTTTCCTTTCTGTTCTTTGCCACTTAGGTAGCTCCTAGGGTCTGTGAGTGAGATCTCAATCATGTCGTGCACGCTCCTTTAATAAGGCAAGGGCAGGGGTGTTGCCGGAGCTCAGTCAGCCTGGATTCTCAGGACCTTGAGAGCCAGGGTGAGGAAGGTGTAGTCAGGCCCATCAGAACTGAGGTCAAAAAAGGTGGAAAAGACTGTTCTAATTCCGGCTTATCTGAAACCCACATCTTGAGCTGGAACTAGTCAGGCTACAGCACTCAAGTGAATGAAAAGGCCACAGGGCTGACTTTTGCCACTCACATTAATCGTCAATTCCAGTTTTATTCAGATTCTTTTCTCCTTTCTAACCTGGTTCCATCCCATGTTAAAACTCATTTAGGTCTCTAGAGATTTTTGACAATTTTTTTTCTAGAACATTTATCCTATTTGTATACTTCTACAATTAATTTTATATCATTAATTCGAAGTGAGTAAAATAACATTTGTGAAAGCCTTCTGGGGAAAGTAGTATCGCTTAGGGATCAAGGGTCGCAGCTCATAGATACCTTACCACCTTCCCTCTAGCACATATTTTGGGAATTAATAAAAATATTTCTGTTAACTTTTCAAAAAATAAGACTCTAAAGAAGTCCTATTTTGAAAACATAAACTCTGTTCATTTTTCTGCTTGTGATATCACCATTATCTCTTCCAGCTCCTGAAGCTGCTCCTTTCATTAGAAATATTGAGAGCTCAAGCCCTGACACTGTGGAAGTCAGCTGGGCTCCACCCCAATTCCCAGGTGGACCTATTTTGGGTTATAACTTAAGGCTCATCAGCAAAAATCAAAAATTAGATTCAGGGACACAGAGAACAAGTTTCCAGTTTTACTCCACCCTACCAAATACTACCTACAGGTAAGAGTTAAGTGGTACAGAGGAAAATGTAACCTGCATGGCTGCAGGCATGATAATTATTTAAGAAATATGGCCCCAAAATATTGTAAATGTACTTTGAGAAGTGCCACCGACTCCATGCTATTAGGTTGAAGTCCTTGTTGCTTATCTGCTTACTGGATTACACCATCCTAAGCAAAAAGTTCTCAAGTCTTTCTATTATATTCAGAGGATCCTTACAAATGTGGGCTAATAAAGATGTCATAAACATCATGAATGATGTTTTTTCCTTTAACTCAATATGAAAAAGCAGGGAGGTCAAGTCCTGTTAATGGTATTTTTATTAACCGCTAGGGGGATTATTTTATTTTTGTTAGCTTTCCTAGCATTTACTAAGGCCTCTTTAAATTAGGAGAGGAATGAGGGTCGTGCAGATAGCAGAGTTCAGGTTTTGACCTCTGTGACCCTCAACTGTTCTCTGGGGAGTGCAAACAAGGGTGTGATTGATGGTCATTTTAGTGCTGAGCAGTGGCACTAAGTAACCAGATACGTGCATTGCCACACAGTCCTTTAAAAATAGAAACGTTATTTCTCCTTCTATTTTTATCTCATGTTCACACCATGCCATGTGAAACACATCTCTCTAAATTGTTTTTGGAATAGGTTTTCTATTGCAGCAGTAAATGAAGTTGGAGAGGGTCCAGAAGCAGAGTCTAGTATTACCACTCCATCTCCAGCAGGTAACAGCCCAGGTTGCTCCTTCTGCTACATGGGAATGAGGGTTGGCAAGGGTGGGTTCAGAGCCAGACATCCTGGTCGTCTGGTAGACCTCAAGACCCCACCTCTTCTGCCCACATGAATGTTCTCTTTTGGGCACTTGGAAAGTTTTCAATTTTAAATGAATCTAAGCATTTGGCAAATCGAAGTAAGTCCTTACATTGAAAAATTTCAGATTAGAATTTGGGAATTTAAAATAAGAATGGAAAAATTTAGGGATTTAAAAAAAATGGCCTTAAACACATCCTTGGCTTCAGTTGAAATCACTAGTGATTGTGACTCACATTTACACACTTAGGGGATACATGTAACTTTTCTGCCCTAATACCCATTTTACATTATGCATAATCATTTAGTACCTATCAGATACCTTTTTTCCCATCTCCTTAAGGTTTTAAAATATATCTGGACTTTAATAATTTACATTTTACCATTTACCAGATTATCTTTTGTTATTATTTTGTAAGCACACTTTTTTGGCTTTGGTATCTTAATGATTGCCTTGGGAGACTGAATACTTGTATGGTGCATATGTGAGCAAAATTATAAACAAAAATGCTTTCTAAGAAGAATTGGAAATTTTGGGGGAGACTAGTATAGGAGCTTTGAATAACACCCACTGGGAGTCTATTTTCTATTTTCGCTGGCTTTCCATCTGCTGACTTGACTGCCCCTTACTCTAATCTGCACATGCCTATGCCAGTGGATATTGAATGTCATCTATCACCAGCCTTTAGTTTTTTGGCTGTTCCTGGACTCTAGGAAAGGAGAGGTATTTTTGTTATTCAAGAAGCATGTCCAAAGGGCCAGTTAAATATAGAGCAGAATGAAGGTTGTTGTTACTGTGATTATTGCATAACATTTATTAATTGCCCTAAAAGTATTTACCCATGTACCCTGCATCAGTCTCCAAGTGAACAGGACACCAAACAGAGTCCTGCAGCCGCCAAATTTTGTTCTTCTAAGGACTTTTCTCTCCTGTCTCAAAAGGAGAGAGGCTGAAGGCAACACAGAGACAACCAATGTCTGTCTATCTGTGTGTGTTGTGGAATAACCAACTCTGGCCTGGACCTCTTCACCTGGCAAATTCTCATGGCTGAGGTTATGGGCTGAGCTCTTATTGGGGCAAGCCTGTTAAGAATGGTGATACTTCATGTGATGTTATTTTGGGGGTATTTAGGGGAACATACACATAAATCTTACTTGATTGATCCTGTACTTCCTACCCCCAATCATGGAATAATGTGGATTATACCATAGATGCAATGGCCCAATGTCTTCAGAGAAAATCTGACCAGTCTCTTTCAAATTCTAGTCCCCTGGCTTTGATGGGTGGTACTGATCTTTTTTTATGGTAGTGTACATATGATTGGTCTGTCTCTCTGCAAATCATGTTTTCTCAGTTCAAGAAGAGGAACAGTGGCTCTTTTTATCCAGAAAAACTTCTCTAAGAAAGAGATCTTTAAAACATTTAGTAGATGAAGCACATTGCCTTCAGTCGGATGCTATACACCACAATATTACAGGTCAGTATATCAGAGAGAAATGATTCCTTAGTGTGAAAAGATCCAGAATTTCCAGAAGAAGTACTTCTAGAATAAAAGATTAGAAGAATATGTTATAATATTTCTAGAATAAATTCTTCTAATATCTTAATATATTAGAAAAATTTAGAAGAATTTTTCCTAAAATAGAAGAAAGACTTCTATTTTAATTTCTTTGTTGAACATTAAAGAAATAAATTCTCACTCTTGTATGCTTTTGTCACGGTTGTTACATGATAATGTATATGTACTTGCATGACCCTTCTAGGAATATCAGTTGATGTCCACCAGCAAGCTGTTTATTTCTCTGAAGGAACTCTCATATGGGTGAAGGAGGCTGCTGACATGTCTGATGTGTCTGACCTGAGAATTTTTTACAGAGGTTCAGGATTAATTTCTTCCATCTCCATAGACTGGCTTTATCAAAGAATGTATTTCATCATGGATCAACTGGTTAGTTTGACAATTTAAAGTGAATAACTAAGTGTTAATATGCGTATCTTGGTGCATTTACAAGTAAACATAATTCTCTCGTTCAATAAATACTCAAGTACTTACTGTGCTTTAAACACTAGATTATCAGTGAATGATAGATCTGCCTATAGGAGGGTCTAGACTTTGCCTACCACTAGTCCTTACCTCCCATTAAGTCATTTGTATTTGTGATTTTTTAGAGTCATGAGCTTATACTAATGATGATTCAGCTTCCTGAGATAGTGGTAGTACCTGTGTTATCATTAGGTAAAACTGCCCATCATAATCAAAGTCAGCTGCAAGCATTTAA
This sequence comes from Lepilemur ruficaudatus, assembly GCA_963574885.1. Taxonomy (NCBI): domain Eukaryota; kingdom Metazoa; phylum Chordata; class Mammalia; order Primates; family Lepilemuridae; genus Lepilemur; species Lepilemur ruficaudatus. The sequence continues at coordinate 43,782 of CAUYRT010068665.1, forward strand.
AATTATATAATAATCAGGGGTCACTTTAGTGGGTCTCTGAAAATACAGTACTACTGAAATCCTTGAGAAGACACAGTTTTGAAGTGTTTCAAGTTCTACTTCTGTGGAAGGTACAGGCTTATCACAATGCGCAAAGGCCGTCACTATGGCTGGAAGCCCATAAACTTGGATACAGTTTAAATGTTAAAAATAGTTGCATGTCTTCACAAGCCAGGAAAATAGACACTTGTATTTTATTGATGCCAATAGTATATAAATTCATTAGGCTATAGGATATAAAACTTCCTTTTAAGGGCTTTTTTTGTTTGTTTGTTGCGGAAAGCGCTCAGTGACTAGCACAATTTCAAGCATGGACCAGATGCTCAGCAGATACTTGTTGGCCAGAGTGAATACTAATCCTACTGATGTATTTTTGATTCTCTAGGTATATGTCTGTGATTTAGAGAACTGCTTAAACATTGAAGAAATTACTCTACCCTCTCTTATTGCACCTCAAAAAATTGTAGCGGATTCATACAATGGGTAAGTGTTAGCCTTGTGAAAGATAAATTCTCCTCCACTGGCAATAATCTTTGGGAAACTTGCTTGTTAATGAAACATTGTAGTACCAGATGAGCCAATCTATGCATCTCATTATCGGTAAATTTAATTAAATCCAGGCAAAGTTTTCATTCACTAGAGCCAGGAAAAATTTTTTTTCTTTACTTGATCAACTCCTCCTCTAGTTAAGTAGTTACTCCTCTCTCTTTCACAGCCAAATATGGGAATATGGGAAAGACCTCTTGTCTGGGACTCAGAGACCTGGGTTCTAGTCCCAGATTTGTCACTTCTTTATGGTGAGACTCAGGGTCTCAACACACCCTGTGAGAAGCCTTTTCACAGCACCTGTTCCTTTTGCTGAGCAATTCAGCTCAAGTTCATCTTTCTCTTCTGGTTCTCACATCTGTCAAGAAGCTGGTTTAGGCTGGGCGCGGCGGCTCACGCCTGTAATCCTAGCACTCTGGGAGGCCGAGGTGGGCGGATCGCTCAAGATCAGGAGTTCGAGACCAGCTTGAGCAAGAGCGAGACCTCGTCTCTACTATAAATAGAAAGAAATTAATTGGCCAGCTAAAAATATATAGAAAAAATTAGCTGGGCATGGTGGTACATCCCTATAGTCCCAGCTACTTGGGAGGCTGAGGCAGGAGGATCGCTTGAGCCCAGGAGTTTGAGGTTGCTGTGAGCTAGGCTGGCGCCACAGCACTCTAGCCAGGGCAGCAGAGCGAGACTCTGTCTCAAAAAAAAAAAAAAAAAAAGAATCTGATTTAACAAGAGAGCTGCTAGCATCCACCTTAGGAGAAAGGAATTGATGGTTAATAACAAGTAAAAATTTTCAGCTACAAATAAATTTTTTTCTCCTGCTACAAATGAAACGGACACATTTTACCTCAGTTGTGCAGTTAAATTGCAGTAGTACCCTTAGCAGGTAACTTTGTATCCATGACCATTGGCTGATCAATACATACAGTGAAGGTAATAACACTTACCCAGCTGGGTTATTTTGAGGATTAAATGAGGTATTTGCCTGGGAATGTATTTTGTGATCTCCAAATGAACATGAATGTGAAGGATAAAAAAATGAAAAGTTATATCAAGGTTATTATTTCTCAAATAGGACCAGATAACAAGTTAATAACTAATAAGCAAAGCCAATGTTTGTAAGATTAAACTTTTACACTTCTCATAAGAGTAAAGTTGCTTCATTTTGAAAGAAAAAAAATATAGCGCATAACATTTTATTTTTCACAAATTGAACTTCTTGAAAAAAAGATTGCTCATTATTGATTTAAAAATCAAGCTTTTCTATTCATATTCATTCACGATTTATTAGAGATTTATTTTAACATATTGAATGAATTACTGAATTATAGAATATTTCAGAAAACCTTGTGATATAGGGCAAGAACTTTGGACTATTTGGATCTTATTTTCCTCATTTGTACAGGCCTAAGATCCTAGGAAATGTAACCTTGTTGGCAGTTATACAAAATGACTCATTCTGAGGCTAATGAACGTCACCCACTAAATGACTCACGTGCACCTCAGCGAGGTCTTCAGTGGCTCTTCTTTACCATTAGGATAAAATTGATTTGTGCTTAGATTATGTGTCTAGAAATGATAATGATAATTAATATTTATACTTAATATGTGTTTCTAAGTGTATTACTTCTGATAATTCACTTAGTCCTTGTTTAACCCTAAGAGGTAGGTACTTTTTATTGTCCTGGTTTTATAGATAAGGGAAGTGAAGCACAGGTTGATTTAGTAATTGTCCAAGATTGCACAGCTCTTTTGTGATGGAACCAGTACTGGTCTTCTTGTTCCAGGGCTTGACTTCTAATCATCTCCTTATACCATGGGAGGAGAGTTTCTGTAAAAATCAGCATGTAACTTTTAGCAACAGTTTGTATACAGTGTTTCTAAAGTAACTTCGATGTGTGAAACAGTTTATTCTTCTGGTATTATAAATATTTTCTTTTATGCTGTTGTTTTTGCACCATTGAATTATCCCCTTACTGAGTTTGTACTTATTATAAACCTCTGTTCTTCTTCTCTCCGTGGTCCCCTTCTTCCCCGACCCCGGCTTTTCCTCTCGTCTCTGTCCTCCTCCCACACCCCACATCTCCTCACCTTCCTTCTCTTTTCTTTTCTCTTTCTAAGTGGTGATCGGGTTAAAGACCCACGCTCCTCCCTGCTTCAGTGCAATAATTGTAATCCTTACGCCAGATATTTTCTTTTTATCTACTGTGAAATTTCTCCAAATTCTGTTAACAATTTTCAATTTGGGAAACAAAAGCAGGAAGTTAAGAGCCACGCTTTTTCTGCTTTTTGTCTGCTACAACCCTCCCTTAAGAAGAAGAACATAGCTTCATATTTCAAATGGAGCTTAAATCTCAGGATATTATTCTAGCAGAGAAATCTTGAGCATATTGATAAAGATTTGGAATAGTCATCAAGAGGAATAAGAGTGGAACTGCACCACATGTACTCACTGTCAAATTGATATTAACTGATCAACACTTATGTGCACATACAGTAATAACATTTATCGGGTGTTGGGCAGATGGGAGGGGGAAGGAGGGGATGGGTACATACGCACCTAATGGGTGCAGTGTGCACCATCCTGGGGTGGGGAGGACAAGCTTGAAGCCCTGACTCGGGTAGGGCAAAGGCAATATATGTAACCTAAACATTTGTACCCCCGTCATATGCTAAAATAAAAAAATTAAAAAAAATAAATTAGAGAGGATGGATTTTGAACTTAAAAGATTTCAGACTTTGGACCATTAACTCACTAGGCCAAGAAAAACTGATTTTAAACTTAAATGCCTTTGGACTTTAATTTGCAAAAAGCTTTTACTCATAAGGGCAAAATAATATGATTTGGACTTTAATATATTTGGAATGTGATGCCTCTAAATTTTGATATGTTAATGGGAGGGTGTTTATATTAAAATCTCGGTCATTTCTGCAACAGGAAAAAAAAGAGTGGAACTGAATAAAGACAAGGAAAATGATTTGACAGTTGTGATGAGAGGTTGGAGTGCTGCCAATCCTTGGGGTTGTGATAAGAATTTTCCAAGCAAAAGTAAACTTTTGGCAGCACCTGTCTCCATGATCACAAATTCTAAATTAGTTACATTCAAATGAATGGTTTGATGTTTTAGTTAAAATTTTATTTACAGATTTGATTATCAATGAAATATTTTGGCAGTATGTTTTCTTTTTCATTATTAAAAGATCATCCACCTTGTTACTTTGAGGTTTGATTCCAAATTGTGTTTCTTTAATTCTTCCATTGATTCCTTTCTCCTGATTGCTAGGTCCTGTCCAGCTGCTTTGGTGATTTGTGGGGTATTTTTTCGTAATTTTTAAAATGGTATCTCTAATGCTTGATTCATTTGTAGATATTAAAAAAGAGTTTAGTCCACTATGAATGTGTATTCTAGATAGTTGTAGCAAAATGATAACTGTGCAAGTTTAAAAAATAAATGGTTTAAATGTTTTGCTTTCTTCCATTTATCATTCACAATTCATGAGAAAATTTACTGCCAGAATTAGATGTAAGAATCTGTGCATTTTGGAGGAAAGTATTTTATAGTCAATACTATGTTTAGCAATGTAATTTATATATATTATGCTTTTCTTTAAAATCTTTATAGACTCTGTTCCTAAATTCTATGATTCCTTAAAAAGTCACTGAGAATAATTAAGAGACTAAGCATCACAAGTGAGGCTGAAATTTTCCAGTGTTCTAACTTCTAACTTAAATGAATAGAGCATATCTTTAGTAATTACCTTTACCCTTTTGCACCTTGGAAAATCCTATTCCTGGGGACTCTAGAGATAATGGTTCTGATTGTGCAACAGAATAAGCAATGAGCTGAGGTCATTCATCGACCTTTGCACTGATTCACATCAGGCTTCTTTTGTTCCTGTGTTAGGTATGTCTTTTATCTCCTGAGAGACGGCATTTATAGAGTAGATCTTCCTGTGCCATCTGGTCAGGAGGCTCAAGCCATGCGCATTGTGGAGAGTTACACATTAAAGGACTTCGCGGTGAGGCCACAGTCCAAGAGAATCATTTACTTCAACGACACCGCCCAAGTCTTCATGTCAACATTTCTGGATGGCTCTGCTTCCCATCTTGTCCTGCCTCATGTCCCCTTTGCTAATGTGAAGAGCTTTGCTTGTGAAAACAATGACTTCCTTGTCACAGATGGCAAGGCTGTTTTCCAACAGGATGCTTTGTCTTTTAATGAGTTCATCGTGGGATGTGACCTGAATCATATAGAAGAATTTGGATTTGGTAACTTAGTCATTTTTGGCTTGCCCACCCAGCTGCACCCTCTGCCCGGCCGCCCGCAGGAGCTCTCAGTGCTCTTTGGCTCTCACCAGGCCCTTGTCCAATGGAAGCGTCCTGCCCTCGCCATAGGAGCCAGTGAGTGTGCCGTCCCCAGGGTGGTTACTGGCTTCACTGCTGGAAAGACAGGAAAGCTTGAACTGCTTGGCATTGTGATTTAATTTTGAGAGCCCTGTATGGTTACTCAGTCATCAACCAGAAGCAGCTACTTAGCTAAAAAAATGTGTTTATACACTTGTTCTGCATTTATCAGTTTTGCATTAGGAGAATGTCTATACCTCCCATGTATATCCCAACAGAATAGTTAGAACATTTGTTGAGTGTCTACTAGGAACTAGGCACTGACATTCTAGTCAGAGTGAATAGTTAGGGAGGTAGAATACTTGGGTTGAGATGTTTGTATCCATCGAGATCTTGCATGAATTTGAGCAATACCCTAAAATCCTCTGTGCTTAACTCTCCAACTCTGGAGAGGCAGCTTGTGTGGTGAGTAAGCAGGTGGACTCTGCAGTCAGCCATCATGGATTCAGATGCTCGTCTTGCCACTTGTTGGCAGAATAACCCTGGACAAGTTACTTAACCACTCCATGCCTCAGTTTCCACAACTGGAAAATGGGCATATTAATTATATCTTTTCATGGGATTGTCATGCAGATGAAATTAAGATACACAAGTAGCACACTCAGAACAATGTCTAGCCCAGAGGTCAGCAAACTTACTGTAAAAGAAGGGCCAGACAGTAAATATTTTCACCTTTGTGGGCCAGCTGGTCTCTGTCACAGCTACTCAACTCTGCCTTGGTATCATGAAAACAGCCCTAGATGATATCTAGATGGATAACTGTGGCTAGGTTCCAGTACAACTTGATTACAAAAACAGTGGGCCAGATTTGGCCTGTGGACTGTAGTTTGCCAACCTCTACTTTCCTAGATAATAGCAAGTATTTAATAAACATTGGCTATTTTTTCTTTAAGACAAAATTAATTATGTCTGTTTGCTGCATATCTCAAAGATAGCTAAAAATGAACAGTTTTTTTTAATTGGGCTTTTTGGAGGGGGGGTACTATACAAACACTGGGAATTATTTTAGAGTTTCATCATTAAGCATTTTTTATTAAGAGCCTGATTATTATACCTGTTAGTGTTGTAAACAATTCCTCTGACAACTTTGTGCAGCTAAGCATACATCTTTGACTAAAGAGCAGTCCAAAAAACAAAACAAACAAACAAAAAGAGCAGTCCTATTTGTTAGGCACGATGTCTCCTTCAATGGAGCAAAATGACCTGCATGGAAGGAATAGACACTGTCCTAGCCTTACTGATAAACCAAGCCTGGTGATTAGTGGGGAGACGGGTACTACTGCCCAATCACTGTCTCATTTGAAATGAAGCTATAAATGAACTGATTGATAATCCTTGCTTAGCCTTTGTGGATGTCATCCTGGTCAGTGATATTGTTGAACTCTTCTAATTAGGCCCTTCTGCCTGGCAGAACTGGACATATGAGGTGAAAATATCAACCCAAGACCTTCCTGAAATCACTCGTGTTTTCTTTAATGTAAGTGGGACCACGCTTAATGTACCTCAGCTGCAGAGTGCCACGCAATACGAGGTTTCTGTGAGAGCAAGTTCTCCCAAGGGGCCAGGCCCGTGGTCAGAGCCCTCGGTGGGTACTACTCTGGTGCCAGGTGAGAAAATGTTCTGGATTTAGGGAGTGATTCTGACAAAAAGAGGCTTAGCCCAAGTGTCCTTTAAACTTCCTTGTCTTAAATGTGGTAAAGAAATTAGAATGAGAGTACGTTGCCCTCTTGAGTATGTGTTTATTGCCTGAGATTAGGAAAGCAAATAAAACACTGGGTGATATTTAATTAATGTTTCTAACCTGGTATTTTAAACCTTCCAAGATATTTTTGAGGAAATACCATCATTTTCTTCTTCTTCATGGGTTTCTTCTTTTTTGTGGTTTATTAAGCATATTGCACTGCCAAACTCTGAAAGTCTTGCTGAGAGAAGTTGAGGGCTGTGAATTCTGTCCTCTTGGCTGAAGCCCAATGGAAGGATAACTGTACCAGTTACACTACTGTTGTTCTCACAGTTGCTTCTGGGTGCTCTGCATGGGACTGTGACAAACAGTAGCCAAAGTCAAAAACAAAAACAAAAACCCAAAAACAAACCAACCAAAAACTCCCAAATTCTGCCATGACCATGCACTGGTATAGGGGCAACATCCCCATATATTTCTCTTCACATTCAATTTCAAATATTTATGTAAAAATCAGAAAGTATATTTAATATGATAGCTCATTCTATTAAGCAGATAACAATTACTCATATCCTTCCACAGTATCTTTTGAAATGCAGATATTCTTCTACTTACAAAGAAAATCTTAGGGTATAAGATGAGTACCTAAAAAAGTGTGCCTTCTGTGATATTTCTTTTAATTTCTTTTTTACCAAACAGCTACCGAACCACCATTTATTATGGCTGTGAAAGAAGATGGGCTTTGGAGTAAACCATTAAATAGCTTTGGTCCGGGAGAGTTCTTATCCTCTGATATAGGAAATGTGTCAGGTAAACACCAAGTCTTTTCTTCTCTTGGATGACAGGTTTCTACTCATAAGACTTCCCGTGATATTCTATAAATTAAAAGAATTGAGTGTTTTGGTATTAGGTCAATAATGAAAGGGAAAAATATTGACTGAACTATACTGTCAGTGATACTGTTAAGAAAAGGTCAGTTCTCAAGTATGAATTTTATTAATTCATAAAATGTGAGGCTATTTATTGATTTACACCGATGTCAGGAAGGCACTGATATAGTGCTTCTGTGTTAATCTGTCAAAGTTGTCCTGTGGTCATAGCCTATCTTGTTCCACTAAAACAGTTATCCTTAGGTAACTTCCTGTGAGTTTCCATAAGACTGGAGCAAGACGTTACTGTATAGAGTTCTAAATAATGTGTAAGAAAGAATTTGTTGACAAAGGGGATTATTAAGTAATGAATGGGAAACGTTGCCTAGAAGGCATTAGAAGGAAGAAAAGTCTTTATTCTCGGGTCGTGTAACAGTGATCTTGGCTGAAGATGACATATTCTATAATTCTCTAATTATATTGTCTATTTTCTTGGCCGTTAAAGTACAACAGCATTTCTGACCAACGTAGGGGCTGGCCTTAGGAGGGAGTATAGTACTAAGGGAAAGGATGTTCCTTTGGAGTTGGCTTGAACCTGGATTCCCCCTCTTTTCATCTGTGAGGTCTTGGAAGAATAGATAATCTCACCTTGTCTTAGATTTGCCTCTCAAAAATGGGGATGATTCCTGCTTCATAACTTTGTTTCAGGAGTTAGGTGAGATATATATAAAGTACCTGGGACAATGTTTGGCAAAGAGGAGATGTTCAATGTATGTTAATTCCTCTCTCCTGTTCCAAGGGTTAAGATTTTGGGATGATGTTGTTGAAATATTCTTGACAGATCCTTGAAGTTCTAGTGAATGTCTAGGTCAGTATATGCTTTAAAATTATATTGAGGTGCGTATGTGTTGACTCACCATGTTTCTGTTGGCATATGTGAAAAATAACTGCTAATGACTTACTTTTTTTTGAGACATGGATTGGTATAACAACAGCCTCTACTACAGTGACATGAAAGGGGATGTTTATGTGTGGCTGCTGAATGGGACGGATATCTCAGAGAATTATCACATACCCAACATTGCGGGAGCCGGGGCTTTAGCTTTTGAGTGGCTGGGTCACTTTCTCTACTGGGCTGGAAAGACATATGTGGTAAGTTGAAGCCTGGCATTCTGGATGTTCCAGAAACATGCCTGCCCACTGCAGTGACTTGCATACATTTTCATGATTTCTTCATACTTGCATATCACCTATGCTATTATTTATTTAATATTTGTCTTCAAACCTGCTCAGTTTTAGAACGCATTTATGTGTAAATGAAATTTGGTATCACTATTTGTTGTACCAGTTATATATTTTCAATATTTTAAATACATTCAAATGCTCCCCTGAGGGTCAGTGTCTTGGCAGGAACACGGAGCACTCCAAAGGCATGATTCAAGGAGACTAAGTGAAGTGATTATTTTCAAAGGTGTGGACAGGGCTGGGGAAAATGAAAAAGGGATGGTTAAGCATCATCAGGGTTAGCAAGCATGGGAGGATATAACTCCAGGTGTGAAAAGGCAAGAGGAAGAAGCAGGGGAACGTGGTGAGGGCCATAGCTGTAGGGGAGTTGCTGACATGAACTGTGACTCTGTGTGGAAGCCCAGCCGCTATCAAGATGTGTGGTCTGGCAAGAAGTGAGCCAAGGGAATAAGTCCCCCAGCTCCTCTTTCCTCCTGCACTCTGATCTTTTGCCGGTGATTCCACTGGCTCAGCCTCACCAGAAGCCAGGGAACATGGCGGCCCAACTGATACTGTCCGTAGATATCAGCCTCTGGGGGAACAGGTAGGGTGGAGAAGGGTGGAAGGTAGACTTTGAGGAAAAATGAAGACATCCCGCACACCTGTGTGGTGGTACACTTTGAAGAGAAAGGTGGTGGCTAATGATGAGAACACCGGCCTGACGGATCAAGAAATATGGTACTGAAATCATTTTCTAATCAGAAGGGTGCTTGATGTCCAATTTTTCAACAATCATTTATTTGTTATTAACATGTTGAAAGCCTTGAGAGTAAGCATAGTAGGGAATATAAATAGTAAATATAACTCTGCTCTTTTTTGAAAAAATAACAGCTTTGTTGAGATGTAACTCATATATCATAAAATTCATTCTTTTATTACGTAGAATGCAGGGTTTTTCAGTATTTTCAGTGTTGTGCAGACATCACCACTTGTTCATGCTCATTTAATGAGATAAAATACATATACAAAAATAATAAAAGACACATATAAGGCAGTGTATTTAGAGACAAAGTAATAAGGTATAGTCTGAATCCATAAGTGCCAAAGATGTGCAAGCAGGATGGAGTTGAGTGGGGTTAGCCAGAGAACGCTCTCTAAAATAGATTAGTTAAAAATAGTTTTGAAAAAAGAAGTGGAAAGTGGATATAAAAAATGGTGTCAAGTATTAATATTTGCTCTGTCTCTTCTAAAACTGTTTTAACTCCAGGACAAATTGTTTGCTTAACCTAGTTTACTCATGAAAAAATAGAGAACAGAAATCCCTATAGGCTTTATGCGAGGGTTACAGGAGCTAGTATTTTAAATATAAAAAAATGTAGTGCCTTGTACATTATAGGTCTTCAATAATGATGGTAATTAATATTAGGGAAATACACTGATAGAGAGGGGCAAAGAGAGATGTCATCATTTATAAGGACGCACACATTTTTTTTCAGGAGTCCAATTGCATGTACTCTTATCCAGTAGTGTTTCGATTATCTGGATGTGTAATTAGGAGTAGCAAGTATTTTAACTCAGAATGAATTTACTTCCCTTCTTTCTGGAGGCATGAAAAGAGATAAGCTCCATGAGGGCAGGTGCCATGTTAATAGCTAATAGATAGCTATTAACATTTGTGGTTGAATGAATGAATGAATCAATGTAGCAATTTACTAATGATTGCAATAAGTTATTCCAGAATAACGATGTCATTTGAAAATCATTAACTGACCACACTATTATGTTTTGTAGATACAAAGGCAGTCTGTGTTGACAGGACACACAGACATTGTGACTCATGTGAAGCTGCTGGTGAATGACATGGTGGTGGATTCAGTTGGTGGATACGTCTACTGGACCACGCTGTACTCAGTTGAAAGCACCAGACTAAATGGGGAAAGTTCCCTTATACTGCAGGCACAGCCTTGGTTTTCTGGGAAAAAGGTAACAGATTAAAAATGAGAATTGATCATTTTAGAATGCTAAATGGTGCTATTCTATAGTTATGACAATACTGTCTCTGCTTAGTGTGAGTAGTTAAGATAGAATCTTAAAGGAAATACTGTTATAGTAAGATCTTGGTATAATAAAATTTTTCTAAACCTTATTTGATGGTCTTAATTGATTATATAAATTCAAATATATTAATACTATGGAGATTTTTGTAGTTTGCTTTATTTTGAGTCAACCCACACTTAAAAGCATTTTAATTTCTTACTGTTTTTATAGTCTTAAGGACTTCTGTTGAGCATTTCAGAGCTTCATATGGGTGGTGATTGGTGTTTTCTTATTTTCAATCAGTTTTGGGTACTGATTATTCTAAAAACTGTATGACACCTAGGCAAATTATTTGATTTTTTGGGTCTATTTCCTTATCTGAAAAGTGGGATATTAACTATTATCCTACCTCTTAGACTCGTTATGAAGATTAAATGAGATAATTTATGTGAAGTAGTGGGAATAGTTTCAGGTACATGGTAAATGCTCAATAGTTAAGCTTTTATTATTATAACTCAATCTGGAAAATACACCTGATGTAGGAATGTCTCTAAAGCAAATGTTACTTTTACTTCCTCAACTTGTAGAAGCAGTATCTATTTTTCTTAAACCTATTTAGCTCCCCCCTGGTATCCATCTAAATTTCTGAATCCTATTTTTTATCATAATAGTAATATATGTCCACTGTAGAAAGCTTAGAAATTACAGAAAAGCATTAAGAAGAAATAAATCATTTACACCATTTCTACCTAATACATTCTGTAATTTTTCTTATTTTAAATCTTTTTTTCTGTAGAGAGAAAATATGTATAATACAGAATACCAGATTATTTAAAAATATGTATATATATGAACTGATTGTTGAGTCACTTGATCACCAATTCCCATAGGATACCTGGGCTATAATTCCTAGGATATGTAGAGACCTGATTTGTATATACAGATGATAACACAGATATTTTAAGAGACAGAATTTATGCACCATATCAAATATTAGTCATTCTTGTCAAATAATAAAAAAAATCCCTTAATTCTATTTTGGAGCCACTTGAATCTGAATACAAAGAAAGTATATTTTTTTATGTCTCAAATATAATTGTTAGGGGAAAGCTCTTTTATTTGTTAAAAGCACATTGAAGATAATATATATCTCAAGAGTAACTTCCTCCCCACGCCCCGGGGCTTTGTCAGTAATCTTCCCACTGCCCTTAAAGATACTGTTTGAGTATTCTCACCAGCCAGGAAAAAGCTCTGGAGTGACCCTGGGGACTTTTCCATACATGAGTGAGTCATTAGGTGTCTCAGCATGTTTTGGGAAATACACCCTTCTTTAAATTCCCATTCTAAACCCTCTCCCAGGCTGGTGAGTGGTGTTGCTGCTTCTGCAAATTTTTGTTCTGGTTGCATGGCTTGATGTCTGATGCATCTGCCTCCATTAGTGCTGGTGGATGTTTTGAAGGCAAAGCTCTTCATGTCACTGTCGTTCATTTATGTCACTCACAAAATTATCATGCAGTAATAAAATACTTTGTAATCAGCAGATATAATGAAATACAATCAGCCAATTATTTACAGAAAGACACAAGTATTTGTGTGATGAAAAAGTGAAGTAAGAGATTCATCTGAAGTGGAAGGATACTTTTACTCATAGCTGATGAGTTCAACTCATACTATGTAGTACATTTTACCATAGAATCAAACTTTTCACATAAAAGATTTAGTTTGGATCAAAGAGTTTGTTTCCAAGATATGGATGTTATTAGACATAACAATGGTTACCAAAGATTTATAGAACACCCTCTGACTCAGTTTAAATGTGAGGCTGCTGACTGTTGCAGAGGAATGGGATAATGATCTGACACCTGAATTTTACTTATATTAATAGTTGGAATAATTTGTTGTATTCTAGCAAAAGGAGTTGTAGAATCTCCTTTTTAGAAAGGGATGAAATAGAGTTAATTTGTAGTGTAGAAACTCCAGCACATCTCATTATAAAGAAACAAACAAGATTAATCTGATTTCATGTTAACTGAAAAACATAATAACTCTCTTTTAACATGAAACAAGACGTGATTCAACTCTGAAAAAGCTGGGAATTTCTAGAATAGGTTTTTACTTTCTGGGGAAGAAGTCTGTTGAATTTTCTTGGCGATGGAAGGCTGTGATTTATATAACAACTGAAGGGCTCCTGCAGTCATGTGCCTTATGACTGTTTCTTTGCAGCAGTGTAACCTGTCAGGAAGTATTTTTAGTTCTTGGACACCTTATTGTACTCTTTTTACATTTTTCACTAGCTTGTTTTTGTTTAAATGCTACATCTTGCTAAAGACGTAGTCATCAACTTAAATCCTGTCTGGTACCTCTCAGCCTCTAGGTCTGCTCTAGGGAAACTCCATTACTCAGCCCAGGTTCCTAGAAATCTCAGCTTATTTGAAAAATATCTATTAAGCTAAAGAAAGCAAAAGGTTCTTTGGTAACTTTTATCTCATGCACTCTATTTCATAGAAGAAGCAGCCTTTTCTCACCTAGACAGCTGGATGTATTAATAATATTAAGATATGATTTGCAACAAGAAGATAAAGAGCAGTAAGAAATTGTTTTCAGATGTCATCTGGAAATAGGGCTTTATATACACATGAGTATTCAATTTTAACACATAAACACCCTGTGTGTATGATCTTTGTAAAGTATATCAGATTTTTTTTTGTTGCAATTAATAGAAAATACAATTCAAAATGGTTTAAAGCATTGGCAGCACACTGGAATTACATGGGGAGTTTTAAAACATGCTGGAGACCAGGTTCCATCCCCAGAGATCATAATTTAATAAAGTGCAGCCTGGGAATTGAGATTAAAAAAAAAAAAACTCCACAGATGATTCTAATGTGCATCAATATTTGAGAATAACTGGTTTAAACAATGGTGAAATCAATTGATTCATATGGCTAAAGAATCTAGAGCTGTGGCTAGCTAAAGCCATAAAAGCAAAACCTGACACAGGCTCAACGTTTCACATTCAGTAGAGCTGAAGTGTGGTTAAGAATTTGTATTTGTACGAAGTTTTCAGGTGGTGCTGCTGTTGCTGGTCCGGGAATCATACTTTGACAACCATTGGAGCTAAGTACATAAAAGTGAATAACAGATACTCCCTGCCTTTTGGAGAATTTTAGAACACCAGTGCTTATATTCAGATAAAGTAGTAATAGGCACAATCACATAATTTTTATATTCAGCAAAAGGTAAAAATCACTGAGTTTATTATTCCAAAGAAGAAGTTAAAGAGAAATTTGTAGTTTAAATGTGACTTATTCACAAAGATATGTTTCAAACATACATTTGGTTCATTTTCTTACCTTATTTTCTATTTAGGTAATTGCTCTAACTTTAGACCTCAGTGATGGGCTCCTGTACTGGCTGGTTCAAGACAGTCAATGTATTCACCTGTACACAGCTGTTCTTCGGGGACAGAGGTAAGTAGTATTCCTTAAAGGCAATTGATTGAGAAGAAAACAACTTGCCCCTCAGTTATGTAAATGATAATGCATGAAAATTCATTTATTCTTTCAATAAACATTTACTAACTATCCACTGTGTTGCAGCCATGGTGCTTGTGGGGAAAGGTAGGTTTGTAAACAACTAATTACAGTAGAATATGGAAAGTGCTGTGATGAGTGTCATGGAGACACGGTGGAGAACGCTACTCAAGAGCCCAGGAAGTGTATGGATGGGTTTTTCTGCTTCTTAACAAAGTACTGTGTACATTACAGAGTAAAGGCAGAAATCTTCCTGTGATATTACAAATAAGAACTAGAGAGTGGAAAAGACCATATGAGTTATTCTTGATTTGTGTCCTCAAACTAATTCCTCTGTTCTGCTCTTGTTGGTATCTCTATATCTTCCATATTAGCATTGTCAGATATTTTTGTATCAATTTTATACTTTCATTATTTAAAATTAGGTATAATTTACATAATGTGAAATGCTCAGATCTTAAGTGTTCCATTATATCAGTTTTGACAAATGCATTTTAAGGCACAGAACATATCCATCATCACAGAAAGTTTCCTGTGCACTTTGCAATAATTCCCCCCACCCCAGAAGTATGTATTTTTGGTGTCTGGCTTCTTTTACTTGGCATAGTATCTTTTGAGATTAGTCCCTTATGTGTATTAGTTTTTCCTATTTATTGCTGAGTAGTATTAGATTGTGTGAATATGCCATAGTCTGTTTATCCATTCCATGATGGACATTTGGATTGCTTCCTAATATTGCTTGTCATGAATAAAACTGAATATTTGCATATAAAGCTTTCTGTGGATTTATACTTGGATAAATACCCACGAGTGATATTGCTGGGTGATAGGGTAGATATCTGTTTATATTCTTAAGTAGTTGCCAAACAGTTCTCTAAGTGTTTGTGCCATTTTACATTCTCATAAAAAATGTATGAGAGTTCTGGTTGGTCCATATCCTCCCAACAGCTGACCTTGGCAATCTTATTTATTTTCACCATTCATTGGTGTTTGTAGCAGTATATCATTGTGATTTTAATTAGCACTTGCCTGATGGCTATAAATTTTGATCACTTTTTCATTTGTTGTCGGTCATCTACATGTCTTCTTTCATGATGTGTCTGTCAAGTATTTTTCTCATTTTTTAACTGGTTGTCTTTTCATTATTGAGTTGCAGGAGATCTTTGTGTGTCCTATATATAAGTATTTGGTCAAATATATGTGTTGTGAATATTTTCTTGCAGTGTTTGGCTCACCTATTTATTTTCTTGGTTGTGTGTTTTGATGAGCAGAAGATTTGAATTTTGATAAAGTCCAATTTATATATTTTTTTCTTTTATGGTTGGTGCTGTGTTTTCTATAAGAAATCTTTGCCTACCCAAAGGTTGTGAAGATTTTATACTATGTTTTTCTAGAAGCTTTATTGTTTTAGTTTTCATGATTAGATCTATGATCCAACTTAAATTGATTTAGGGGTATGGTGTGAGGTAGGGGTTAAGATTTTATTTTTCTTTCTATATGGATATCTAGTTGTTCTAGCACCATTTGCTGAAGAGATTTTCCTGTTCTTTATTTAATTGCTTTGGCACCTTTACTGAAAATAATTTGAATGTGTATGTGTGGGTCAATTTGATGAAATGGGATCAGCTTCACCCAGATGCAAAATTGTTAGTATTGTTATATCCACAATTTATAGGTTATTAAAGGAGAGGTTAAATTATTTGCCTAAAGTCAAGTATTTACTAATTGGATGAGCTAAGTTCCATGCAGTTCTGTCTGTTTTTGAAGCATCACCCACACTGCAAATTCATTAATTCACAGTGGGGCATCATTTTATTCAGGAATACGAATAACCATGTAGGTATGTAGGCCACGCCCTCTTTGCGTTGTGTGAACTGGGTTAGGTGTGAGGTGATTGCTTGAAGAATGAGGAATTTGAGTGAATGCTGTCAGATAGACTGGAAGGATGCCCACCCAGGCTGGTGTCAGAGTTTATGATGAACTCTGCTCATACAGAGCTATTCTGTCTCTAGGGCCTGGAGTCCTACTGGCCAACACATTCAGGAACTGTTGTCTCTGTCAATTCTGGATAAATGGCCACAAATTCTTATACTTTTATACCTGAATCCTAACTCTTGCTATTTCCAGCATGATTTACTGCATTGTCTTTGGTTGATCTCAAAGCCCTTCTGCCTCACATCGATAGGCTATCTTTGAGCCTTGTGTACAGATGGCAAATTTATACTTCATGCATTGCATTTTTTTTTTTTTTTGAGACAGAGTCTCACTCTCTTGCCTGGGCTAGAGTGCCGTGGCATCAGCCTCGCTCACAGCAACCTCAGACTCCTGAGCTCAAGTGATCCTTCTGCCTCAGCCTCCCGAGTAGCTGGGACTACAGGCGTGTGTCACCATGCCCGGCTAATTTTTCTATATATTTTTAGTTGTCCAATTAATTTCTTTCTATTTTTAGTAGAGACTGGTCTTGCTCTTGCTCAGGCTGGTTTCGAACTCCTAACCTTGAGCGATCCACCCGCCTCAGCCTTTCAGAGTGCTAGGATTACAGGTGTGAGTCACCATGCCTGGTCTTATGCATTGTTTTTACCGGTTTCACTTCTGAATAATAATCTTATTTCCAAGTCCTGTAAGTACTTTGCCTCACATCTTTCTTATGCTTATGCAACTGTTATAGGAGCACATGGAATAAATGAAAGATGTGATCTCTGTACTAATCGAGTAATGAGAATTCAGGTTGTCCCTTTGATGTAGAGTTTTACCAAAATCACAAGTCTTTTTTAAAAGCTGAAACCTGTGTAAATAGTCTTAACTATTGCAATATTACATTAATAAGAAAAGCCCTTAGAAAATTTACTTTAGTTCTACTGCTTTAAGAAAAAAGTAAAAAATCAACTTAATATGAAACCAAAAATAATGACAATTATTGTTGCAAAGTATTTTCTTTCATAATACACACACATACTCACAGATACGTATTCTCAGGAGGACTTGGTGTTGGTGTTGGTGTTGTGTTTTAGCAGTGTTGGGGATACCATTATCACAGAATTTGCTGCCTGGAGTACTTCTGAAATTTCCCAGAATGCACTGATGTACTATAGTGGTCGGCTCTTCTGGATCAATGGTGTTCGGATTATCACAACTCAGGAAATATCTCAGAGAACTAGTGTCTCTGTTTTGGACGCAGCCAAATTTAATCAGTTCACAATTATTCAGACATCCCTCAAACCGCTGCCAGGTACAATATTTTATTCCTGCCTACCCTTTCTCTCCCACACCTTTTGTTACATAAATAGTTAAGATGGGAGTTTTTCTTAAGAACTATGTTTTAAGAGGAACAAAGCTTTACTAGTTTCGGTTGGTTTTCTTGCAGTCAGTTTAATCTTTTTTTTTCTTTTTGAGACAGTCTCACTCTGTTGCCCAGGCTGGAGTGAGTGCCGTGGCGTCAGCGTACCTCACAGCAACCTCAAACTCCTGGGCTCAAGCGATCCTTCTGCCTCAGCCTCCCAAGTGGCTGGGACTACAGGCATGCGCCTCTATGCCCGGCTGATTTTTTCTATATATTTTTAGTTGGCCAATTAATTTCTTTCTATTTAGAGTAGAGACGGGGTCTCGCTCTTGCTCAGGCTGGTTTCGAACTCCTGACCTTGAGCAATCCACCTGCCTCGGCCTCCCAGAGTGCTAGGATTACAGGCGTGAGTCACCGAGCCCGGCCCAGTCAGTTTAATCTTAACCCAAATTTGTAGCCTGAAAAAGTCAGAAAAAGATCATTTTCAGGATATATTAAAGGAAAGAGAAATTTTGTTTTAGTTCTAATTATTAGTAATTTTTATTGATTTTCTGTGATTTCTGTGTTGATCAGTAATCCTAAATCCTTTCTCTTTCTATTTCTTTCTTTTTTTCATTCCATAGGCAATTTTTCCTTTACCCCTAAGGTTATCCCAGATTCTGTTAAAGTATCTTCATTTAGGATTGAAGGAAATGCTTCAAGTTTTCAAGTCCTGTGGGATGCACCCCCTGCAGTGGACTGGGGTACAATTTTCTACCATGTGGAATTTAGTGCTCATTCTAAGGTATGGTGTTGGTTCTAGTAACTTCCATTTCCCAAATAGACTGTATAGTCAGTATCAGCCCTGCCCACACTGATTTGTACTTTCTTCACTGAGCCAACCCCATCTTTGTCTTTTCCATGGCATTTGGTTATCAAGATTATTACCAGAAACACTTGTTTATAGCCAGTTTCTGGCTACTTAGTGCTAACTGCTGTGTCAGACATACTTTAACTGGTCTTTGTGGTAAAACATGGGACTGACCAAAATTAGCATTTCCAAAATTGCAAGTTTTGCTTTTACATGTAAACCAAAGTTTGGAGATCTTAGTTAATTTGGAACAAAATATTTTATTATTCTCCCTCTAAGAAAATAATGTTTTGTGCTTATATTTTAGTTCTTGGCTAGTGAACAACAGCCTTTACCTGTATTTACTGTGGAAGGGCTGGAGCCCTATGCCTTATTTAACCTTTCTGTCACTCCTTATACATACTGGGGAAAGGGCCCCAAAACATCTCTATCACTTCGAGCACCTGAAACAGGTACAAGGGTTAAAAATCTCTCTTTTTTTTAAACAAAAGACAGAATCTCACTTTCTATGAGTTGGAATGGACAGTTAATAATATTTTAAAATAACTTTCAGTTTCATAGATGTGCTTAGATTCAATACCCTTTCAATGACTTTTTGGAGATTAGAATAGCATCATTAACATAAATTTACATGATTTATTCCAAAAGAGTATTTCAAAGATTTCCTAATGACTGTTTCATTTGATTGTAGTGATATATGAGATGCCGAAACGTGTCTCAGGTAATTTATAAAATCCTTCATAAGGAAAATGGGCACTTAAGAGCAAAGATTTTTTTGGAAGGCAGGCTGTTCTCATAGATGGTAACTCAGAATCTTGCAGGAGTGAATAATCCATGTCTAAATTTAATGTTTTTTGGGGAATGTATTTTAAAAAAGATACTAGCTATATCATTAAATGTATACAAAGCCCAGTTGTATGTATCACTCCTTTATTAAAAATTTATTACATACCAATTATGTGTCAGAAACATCATTTCATTTGATTCTAACACAGCTCTTTGGTGGCTAAGACTGGTGATATTATCTTGATTATACAAGGGAGAAAATGGAAGCCCAGTAGTTGTCCAAATAAAATGTCAGGGCGGGACTTAATCCAGACTTTTCACTACAGTTTCATCCAATCTCCATTTGGTCATGTTGCAAATGTTGGTAAATGATAGTATCATCTTGATTTAATTCATGTAAACTTCCTAGCACAGGATCTGGCAGACAGTAAAAGCTCAATAAATATAGATTTCCATTCACCATTGCAATTTTTACTGTTAAGATTCTTTCAACAATATTCGTCCATGAATCACACAACAGGAACATAGTGGAGCCTGGGCAGGTTCTGGAGCAGTTAGGTGTGCTGTGTTTGACATTGTCTTGGGATATCAGCTTTGGTTGGATTGTTCTGTGGAAATGGACTTGACTGCATCCATCAGGGATCTGCTGGGAGCAAGGGTTAACTGCACTCTGCCGGATGTTGGAGCAATAAGGAAGAATGATAACATTTGGCCTTTACATTCAGGAAATTGACAATATAGCCAGGAAGTTGTTCAGATTGACCCATATTTATTAAGCACTTACAGTGTGCCAGTCCTATACTAGATTTGGGGGGATTTAACAAGGGATAAGAAAAGATGCTTTCTCTGATGGAGCTCATAAAACAGTGGGGAGATAAACACATACACAGCGAACAATAATAGAAACAGTGACAACAGTGATAACTGAGTAGCAGTGGCACAGAGTGGCTAGATGGGACTGTGAAACTTGCACCTATGTCAAACTGACTCAGGCATTCTTAAGAGAGGGAGATGCACATGGACTTGTATGGCCAGGGAGGCCTCAGGGAAGTGGAAACTTTAGCTGGGCCCTGAGAGATGGAGCCAGAAGAGGTATCCTGCCATGTGAGAAGCACAACGTAAGAAGGCCTGGAGAGTGAATAATGGTGTGAGTGCTGAACTAAGAAGCAATGTGATTGGAATGGGGCAGGAGGTGGAGACCTTGTGGAGGAGTCCTAAGAAAGATGAGAGACCTCTAGGGTAGAATGACTTGGCAACCAGACAGAGGAATTTCTCTTGATTAAAGAATGGAGAGAGATTGAATTGCTTGGTTTGGCTCTAGAATAAATGAGTACTCCCAAACCATACCCTTGGGGTGTTATCAGCCTTCTTTAAAACTTCCTGCCTTCTGGGGTGTTCAGGGTGAGAGGGTCTAGATCCCTGAAATATGCTGTATTTTACACCCTGAACTAGCTGAAGGCTGGTTAGAGTCACTGCCATCACTCCCGATGACTGGTATGTCTACCTTCAGGGAAATGACTCAGGATGGGAGTGAATATTGCACTCTTTACAGAGAACCAGATGCTTTCCATTTACACAGGGAGCAGACAAGAAAGATGTGCTTAAATGGTAGTGGTGGTAGTGGGAAGGATTTGGGTTGGACATAAGGTAGTCTGCCTGTCAGTAAGATTTGCTAAAGTGTCAGGATAGGTTCCTAAGAAATCTATGGAATATTCTGTTTTGAAGACCTTTAAGAATGAGATAGATATACCCCAACTCTCTGGAATGAGAGGTATTTATTGTTCAGTTCCACACCCCTGTTACAAGTGGTAAAAGTCAATTTTATATTCTTCTCTGCCCCATGTGTCTGCTTTGCAGTTCCATCAGCACCAGAGAATCCCAGAATATTTGCATTACCAAATGGAAAATACCACAACAAGAATGAAGTTGTGGTGGAATTTAGGTGGGATAAACCTAAGCATGAAAATGGTGTGTTAACAAGATTTGAAATTTTCTATCAAATATCCAACCAAAGTGATACAAACAAAACATTGGAAGACTGGATTGCTGTCAATGTCACTCCCTCAGTGATGTCTTTGCAACTTGAGGGCACGAGTCCCGGGTGCCTTGTGGCCTTCCAGGTATGAGGGAGAAAATGGAGATATAGGAGTCTTCATCGTAAAGAAGGTCAATTAAAGGACTAGGTGAAGAATTCTGCCACTCCGTCAGGAATTTGGGGTACATTGGGATCAGAGGGGTCAAATGGGTGGCACAAATACAGAAAGGAGAGGGGATGGTGTGGGTAAAGGACATTGGGACAACTTTCCCACACTCAGGATACTTTTTAGATTCAGAGTGAACCATTCTTTTTCTTTTGAATTTGTATCACGATTTTATTTATTTATTTTAAATTACATACTCCTGATTTTTTTTTGTATTTTTAAAATTGGTGTATCATAGTTGTACATATTTTTAGGGTACATGTGATTTTTTTCTTTATAAACCATTATTTTTCATCCTTATAAGCCGTGTACCACTGTAGGTAACTTTACATTCATTATCTCATTTGATCCTCCTACTGCAAAGAAAAAGCCAGGTCTCTGGGTATTTCAGTCAGTTACCAAAGCTGCAATGCTGGGAATCATCTGGATGTCCTGACTTGGAGCTACCAATGGGAATAAAAGCTGGGTATCAGCATAGGTGATATCTCATAGTGAGCACCTATCTATGGATAGAGCAGAAAAGAAAGAATAGCAGTCAAAAAAATTACATTGCCACCCTATGACATTTTAAATTTCATATGAAATAGCTCTCCACTTACAATAGACAATTTTCATATCCTCACTGATGACCATGTTGGTGATAATGTACACATTTAGAGTTATTTTCCATTTTGTCTTGGGGAAAATAATGTTTTGAGAAGTGTTTTAGAGATTTGAGTTGCCTATGGATCTGTTTTATTTTGTAAAATTCTAATTTAATAACTATTTTGATAATTGATTGCATATACTAGTCAAATAAGTTACAAATGAAAGTTGAAGATAATACACATTCCTATTTAAGAATTATGAGTGTTCCAGTTAAATAAATATTCTGGTTAGGTGTATCTGTCTATATGTATATATAGTTTCAAATTTTAGTCACCAGAGAACTGTGCAAAGTGACATGCATGGATATGTATGTTTCATTTACCACAGCCCTGTACAAAAGCAAAGACTGCATGACATATACATATATATATGCACAGTTAGAAATCATACACAGATAGATATATTAGAATGTATTTATTTATTTATAATTTTTTTTAGAGACAGGGTCTCACTCTGTCTCCCAGGCTGGAGTGCAGTGGCACCATCATAGTCCACTGTAGCCTCGAACTCCTGGGCTTAAGTGATCCTCTTACCTTAGTGTCCCGAGAAGATGGGACTACAAGCATGTGCCACCAAGCCTGGTTAATTTTTTGTTTTTTGTAGAGATAGGGTCTTACTGTGTTGTCCAGGCTAGTCTCAGACTCCTGGTCTCAAGTGACCATCCAGCCTTAGCTCTCAAAGTGCTGAGATTACAAACATGACCCACTGTGCCTGGCTGTAAAATGTATTTAATATTAGAAGTATAGGAAAAATAACCCAGTGTTTTATTGATTGAGAGACTATTTGAGGCTTTATACATTGATGCTGTCATTACAGATGTCAATTTTCTTTGTAGACTATTGTACACATGCAAGATTTGGAAATGGAAATGAAAATGATTTATTATGCAACAAAAAGTATCCAAAAAAATGTTTAAAACTTTACTGTTAGGATGTGGCATGGTCCAGTGGGAAGAAAAATATATAGACCTCGGAAGACTTGGTCCTCATGCCAGTTTCTACATGTGTCTTTGTGGATGAGTTACTTACTTTAATTATGATCCCAGTCTAGTTTCTACTCTTAGTAGTTGTGAGGATCAAGAGAGATAATGTATGTGAAAATGGGTTGAAATACATAATCATTTTTAAATATAAAATTTAATTTTTGTAATAAATGCTCTTCTTAAAATGTACAGTAAATGTAGTTATTTGAAGCTTCTAGTTGTTGAATTCAAGATAAATGGAAATTTACCATAATTTGTACAATTTTGATTCTTTTAAATGTTCTATATAATTTAATGTTGGAAATAGCTGAAGACCTTTTAAAATGTTTAATTGAAAAATGAATATTGTATATATTCAAGGTATACAACATGATGACTGTACACATTGTGTAATAATTATCACAATCAAATTAACTAAACATCCATCACCATCAATGCTTTACATGAAATCCTCAGAACTTTTTTAGCAATGCCTTCTTTTTTTTGCAAGAAATATTTGCACCATTTCTTTGTATTTTCTAGATGAGAAAACCGAACAACATGAGTATAGGGCACTATATTTTCTCTTAGTGATTTATTGCCATATGTTGATGTAAATAACTATTTAAAACTATCAGAAGTGACAAATGAAATATGCAATTATTTGTCAGTCTCAGAACTTAATCATTGCCACTGAGAACACTGTTGAATGCAATTTTGTATTCCCTTTTCTTAGGTTCGAGTCTTCACATCTAAAGGGCCAGGATCATTTTCTGACATAATAAAGTCTCCAGTATCAGGTATTTGTTATATAGAATCTGTGCGAATAACAATTTAAAAATGTTTTGTGCCCATTGGCAGCTTCAGGGATACGAACACTGTCTCTGAGCTGAAGGTAAGGTCAGATAAAATAATCTATTTTGATTTTCACCAAAACATATGTAAATAAACCTGGGGGTAGAGAGGCTGCAGTCTTCACTGAGACAGTGTACTAGACGACCCAGAGGGGGTGATGGATTTCAAAACTGCCTGATGCTGAATCAAGAGACTTTGCTAAAATAAAGTTAGTTTCCTCATACATATTATCCACTTGTTTTTTGTTTTCAGAAATCAACCCATTTCCTTACCTCATAACTCTCCTTGGCAACAAGATAGTTTTTTTAGACATGGATCAAAATCAAGTTGTGTGGACATTCTCAGGGGAAAGAGAGATCAGTGTCGTGGGCTACACAGCTGATAATGAGATGGGGTATTACGCTGAGGGAAGCTCACTCTTCCTTCTTGACTTGCACAATCGTTCCAGCTCTGAGGTACTTCACTATGTAATTCTCTTAAAATGAAGAAAGTGGAACATTTGTGTATTACATTCACCTGTAATTAAAATAACTGGCTGATGGTTGTCATTAAGATTAGAATGATTGGAAAGGACAGGTCAGATGTGGAATCATTTAGCCACAAATGAATACAGAATAGATTTTGGGAAAATGTCATTCAGGGTTAATCTAGCAAAACAGTTATTGGGTTTAAGGTACTGTGTTTTAGATCATAGGAATACTGAGGTAAAAATTTACAGGCTTTGCTCTTAACAAACCCAGTTTGGTGTTAGTCTAGCACCAGGAAGGCAGTATTGCATCCTGATTAAGAGGGTGAGTTTTGGAATCTGACTACCTAGAATTTAATTCTGGCTTTAATTATTAGATTTGTGACCATTGGCAAGTTATTTAACCTCTCTGGTTAGGTAATATGGGGTTCCTGTGAAGATTCAATGAGATAATCCGTGTGAAGCACTTAGCACAATGCCTGGCATGCGGTAGGCATTCACTGAGTGTTAGCTAATGGAGAAGGTGGACTAGTATGACTGCCACGCTGAGAGCAGGAGGTGGTGAAGTCACAGAGAAGGAACACCCCGTCTAGGCTGGAGTGGTGGAGGTAGGATGGGAAAACATCCTGGGGACAAAGATGGTGAGCCAGGGAAGGTGGGCAGAGACCGAGGGAGTAGCAAGTGCAAAGATAGGAAAACAAATAGCCACAGCATGTTTGGAAGGAAGGTGGGGTGACGGTGGAGGAGAGGCAGGTGGTAACAGGTGGTAATGCTGGCGAGGGAGGCAGGAGCTGGAGCATGATGGGCCTCCTTGCCGGTACTAAGGAGTCAGGTGTCAACCTGGAAGCCAACAGCAAGCCATTAAAGAAATTTAGCAGGTCATTAACATGGCTGTGTTTTAGAAAGACCTGTCTGTTAGCAGCGTGAATAATGACCTGGAGAGGGTTAAATCTGAGAGAGACAATTAGGAGGCCATCCCAGAAATCCAGGTAAAAAATGTCATGGCCTGAGCTGGGCCATGGCAGTGAGGTGAGAAGGAGAGGACAAATTGGAGAGACGTTTAACATGAGACTAGCTCACTGGGGGTAGAGTGGGAGGAAGAAGTCAAGGAGGAACAGTGTTCGTCCAGATTGGCTCCTTGGGTGAGTGCTGGACATCCATAAAAATATAAAATGCAGGAGAAAAGCAGGTTTGGGGTGGGTAATGAGCTCTGTTTTCTGGAGTCATTCATATGGAGACGTTTAGTAGGCAGTTTGATGTTTGAATCAGTGGTTCAGTGAAGGCTTGTGCCTGAAGGTGTGTATTTGCAGCAGTGGTCTGTGGATTCTAGTTGAAGTTGTGGTAGCTGAAATTATCTAGGGAAAATGTGAGAAGAGGGCCCATGTTATAATGGTACATAATCTAGAATTATTGATGTTTTGGACTACAAAGGAGAAGTCCAGTAAATAAGTGATATGTGTGATTATAGAAAAGTCTTAAAATTAAAAAAAAAATAACCACTATCTCCTTAGCTGTGTTCTCTGCCTATTGTTAAGCTCCTCCGAGATGCACTGGTTTTTGATATCAAAGTTATTGCAATTGACTGGATTTCAAGGCACCTCTACTTTGCACTGAAAGAATCACAAAATGGAATCCAAATATTTGATGTTGATCTTGAACATAACATGAAATACCCCAGAGAGCTGAAGATATGCAACAGGAATTCAACAATAATTTCTTTTTCTGTATATCCTCTTTTAAGGTATGTAAGTATATTTTTTTCTATTGTGATGAAATAGACATGGACATATTTAATGCAATATCTGTGGTTTAATGTTAGAAGTTAATGACAGAAAAATAAGATGCTTAGGGTTCTTTCCTCACTTTATTATCTTATAGAAGTAATTCTGTATATAAATTATGAGCCCACAACCACAAATATGTAAACTTAATCCATACCGACAATTTGACCAACCTAAAGTTAGGCTCTTTCCCAGCAGGAAACAATAGCAGATTTTTATACTAGTGCATGTAATATTATCAGTTGGTAAGGCCAGGAAGGGGACTGAGAGAGTGGCAAAAGATAAACAGGCACAGATGGGCAGTATGTCTTGCACAGCAAAAATTATTCTGGGCTCATCCATTTTAATTAATTGATATCCTCGTAAAATAAGCGTTAAGGCCTCCATTCAGGAATTGAGTGGCAATTTACCAGGCTGGAAAGATATATTTTTATTTACACCATAAACATGGGAATAGGCTATTTTGAAACTAGATTGTTAACTAATATGAAGAAGCAGAAACAAACAAGAGGAGGGGAATAGAGATGAGTATTGATGAAAAGTAGGCAAATATATTTTATATTTACAGCCATTAATGAGCCATTTAATACATTGCCTAAAGTCATTATAGTTCAAGGCTTAGCTATAAGCTAAGCCGTTTATTTAAAAAATCACTGGAAATGCTGTAATTTAGACTTCTGTGACCTTCCTCATCTCAGAAAGTTATCGGACACTTGGACATGCTCTTTCCAAAGTCTACATTTGTCCCTCCAATCATTAGGAATGGTTGATCTTCATTAGGAACCAATATCTGATTTTACACACTAAGTTGAAGGCACTTTTTTCCCCCTATAGTCGCTTGTATTGGACAGAAGTTTCCGATTTGGGCTATCAGATGTCCTACTACAGTATTATCAACCGCACCTTGCACCACATTCTGCAACCCACAACCACAAACCACCAAAATGGAAGGAGCCAATGTTCTTGTAATGTGACTGAATTTGAGTTAAGTGGAGCAATGACTATTGATACCTCCGACCTACAGAAACCACTGATATATTTTGTTAAAGCACAGGAGATCTGGGCAATGGATTTGGAAGGATGTCAGTGTTGGAGAGTTATCGTGGTGCCTGCTATGCTTGGTAAGATGCTGATGTGTGTACATGGATCTTCATTAATGACAGCAGCTTCTCTCATCCTATTAAAAAGGGCTTACATTCCCCATATACTCAAAGAATATACACATGGTATTTGCTCTGGACCATGCCAAGTGTTCTTGTAGAATTCAAATCAAGTTGTTTCCAGGAAAATTGTATGTAGACATGCACATAATTTTCTAAATCTGTATTTTAAAGAAAGGTTTTGTAATTAATAATAGAGCTACAATTTAATGAGTTTATATATTCTAAGCATGCTACTAAATGCTTATCTCCTTTAATCTTCATAATACCTTGATGAGATAGGTACTAATATCTTCATTTTACAGATGAGGAAACTGAGGCTGACACAGGTAACCTGCCCAAGGGCCACAGTTAGTTAGTAGAGAAGTTGAAATTGGGCCTAATTACATCTATGATCTTACCAGTACCCTATCTTATTTCTACTTTGGATCCATTGACTTCACTTCCAACATGAATTGGTCAATACCTGGCAGGTCTAGCTGTTGAAATTTACATGCTTGTGGAGAAAATGTTTGAATGCTTAATACAATTTGGAAGTCTCCTAATTAGAAGTGATTCCAACAGAGAAAAAAATTTCTAAATTTTTTCATATACTCTTCTCATTCATACTCATATTCATTCTAAATATTTCATATACTCTTGAGAGTCTACTCTTCCTTGCCCAATATGGTCATCACTAGCCACATGTGGTGATTTAAATTACAATGAATTAAAATTAAATAAAATGAAGCATTTATTCCCTCAGTTAATAGTAGCCACATTTTGAGTGCTCAAAAGCCACAAATGGCTAATGGCTCCTTTATTGGACAACATAGGCATAAAATATTTCCGTCACCACTGAAAGTTCTGTTGGTTAGTGTTGGATTACATAGAGAAGTTTTGAAATTGCAATTATGTGTTTGTTATAATTGCACATATTGTTTTGTTGAAATGTCACCCAGAATCTTTTAGAAATAATTCCTATGTACTCTCAATGGGCTTAAGAGTACAGATAATGTTTTAAATTTTTCCTCTTGGGTAAATTGCTTGATTCTGTTAAATCTATGAAATCTATGATAAAGAATCTTTCCTCGACCAAACTTTAGTTATGATCCTTTGAGCCTCTTATCATTTTTTTTAGAGATAGGGTCTCGCTCTGTCCCCCAGGCTGGAGTGCAGTGGTGCCATCATATCTCACTGTAGCTTCAAGCGATCCTGCCACCTCGGCCTCCCGAGTAGCTAAGACTACAGGTGCACATGACCATGCCCGGCTAATTTTTAAAATTTTTTGGAAAGACAGGTTCCTGCTATGCTGTCCAGGCTAGTCTCAAACTTCTGGCCTCAAGCAATCCTCCCACCTTGGCCTCCCAAAACACTGGGATTACAGGCGTGAGCCACTGTACCTGACCTGAGCCCACTTCTTGACTACACCTTGACTTTGGCCTTCCCATATCCATTCTTGCTCAGTCCAGTTTTTGTAAGAATCGTACTAAATCAGCTTAGATAGAATCCCCCCCTTTGATATCTGAAAGTTCTTAGTCTTGATGTCTAGGCCCTTTGCCTACTTTAGCAAAGAATCCTGTTAGGCTAGTTTAACAAGGATCCCTCCACCTATGATGTCCCTTCTTAGTAACTTTTCATCCACTGACTCCCTCACTCAGCTTGTTGGCTATAAATCCCCAACTGTCTCTGTTGTATTGCAACATCTGTCTCCCCTATTACAATATTGCACTAGTCTTGACTAAAGTCTTTCTTGCCACTTTAAGAAGTGTCAGAATAATTTTTTCTTTAACATCTGATACACAAGAATTACCTAGTGGGCCATTACCATATAGGTATAAAATTAGTCAATCTTTCGTAAATCCATAATTGAAATTCATAATTTTATAATTAGAAAATTAAAATGACTTTAGAGATCATTCAGCTGTCATGATGTTGCAAGAAATTTTTTCTATAAAAATAGTACTGGAATACTTGTTTATAAAAGAATCACTACTTTATAAGGAAGTCTGTTTAATTTTTTGGACAATTCTGAATATTAGATTTTTCCCCTTATATTTAGCCAAAGTCTTCTCTCCATTCATTGAGCCTAGTTCTGACCTCTAAATTTACGAAGAATAAATTAATCACTTTCTACATGACAGCCATTCAACTATGTAGAGGTAGCTGTCTTAGCCCATTCTGAGCATTTTCTTTAGAGGAAAAATTCAAGAATCTGTAACAACTTCTCAGGTGATATGGCTTCTAGATCTTTCTTTGTCTTAGTTGCCCTCCTGTGATTTCACTCCAGCTATGTTAACATCCTCTTAAATGGTGCCCTCAAAGTGACATGCTTATACTCTCAGTGTGTTCTGATCAGTGCAGGGGGGCTCTGATGCCCTGGGTCTTCTTTCTACTGCAGCCGAAAGTGGCATCAGGTCTTTGGGCTGCCTGCCACTGGAAAACCCATAGTCTTTTTCACGTTAGCTATTGTTAAGCCAGATCTCTTTCATTCGTCCATTTGTAGAGTTGATTTTCAATTTGAATTTAGGTGTTATGTTTGTTCCTATTAAATTTAAATCCATTTCTTAATTCTGTTGTGATATTTTTGAATTTCAAGGCTATAACTAAACCTGCTAGTGATAGTAGTAATCAGGTATCCAAACCATTGATAAAAATGTTGAGTAAAGCACTGAGCACCATATCTATTATCTAACACATCCCTCAGATTGGCATCACTTGACTTGAAGACACATAGGTGTGTTTAAATCTTGGCTCTGCCCTTTGCTAATTTTGTGGTCTTGAGCAGATCATTTAACTTCTTCAGGTCTCAGTTTGCACTTCTACAAAATGGTGATAATAGTGTTTACCTTTTTGGCTTGATATAAAGCTAAAATGAGAAAATACCTCTAAAACCTTTAGCCAAATGACATAAAATAAAAGTATTTTTTCATATTGAAATAATAGATTCAAACTTTAGCAGTTATAATATAGAGAAAGGATTTCATATATTGTTTGGAGTGGAAAATTTAAGATATGTATTTTGTTCTTTATGTTCTAATCAGCAGGAAAAACACTTTTTAGCTTAACTGTGGATGGGGAATTTATATATTGGATCATCACAGCAAAGGGCAGCACACAGATTTATCAAGCAAAGAAAAGAAATGGAGCCATCCTTTCCCAGGTGAAGATCCTAAGGAGTAAGCGTATCTTGGCTTACAGTTCAGTTATGCAGCCTTTTCCAGGTAATAAAGTCACATTCATAATCAGCTTGTTCTCCAGGTTAGAGTCAGAAAGATCTCATAATGTCTCCTTTTCCAAGGCTGTCCT
The DNA here is from genome assembly GCA_963574885.1 of Lepilemur ruficaudatus. NCBI lineage: Eukaryota > Metazoa > Chordata > Mammalia > Primates > Lepilemuridae > Lepilemur > Lepilemur ruficaudatus. The sequence goes on from CAUYRT010068665.1 coordinate 74,386, forward strand.
TCTAATCCATTTGTTGCTCTAGTCTTTAGTGCACACTGTGATTGCTGTTTGCCCTGGATTACAAATTACCTCTGTGTGTATAAACAGCTTGGGCTCTGATAGGCAACTTTAGACATGGGAAACCCATGTCCTGTTGTTCTCTCTATCCTCTTTCTCTTCTCAGTCCCATAATTTCTTTTCTTCCTGTCTTTTTTCCCCCTTGGTGATATTTATGGCCTCCCAGTGGTGTCAAAAAGTATTGCATAAAACCTCAAGTCTTTTTCAAGGTAATGTGCCATATTTGTTGTTGTATTACATATTATGCATTAAGTAGTGTTATGCATTGAATTTTTATGTATTAATATGTACTGTTAGTATTGTGTCATACCATTTAACATATATAGATCTATGCCACCATTTTTATTAAGTTCTCATCTTTTTTTAATGTGTCACTGATGAAGCTTTATAATGTTGTGCCCCTAATCCTACTTTACCCATAAGTTCTGTGAAATTTATTGTGTGATTTATTCTGTATTTGTATAATGTAATGATTTATAGGAATAAATGGCTAGAGTGAGTGCCATGGCATTAACCTAGTTCACAGCAACCTCAAACTCCTGGGCTCAAGCCATCCTTCTGCCTCAGCCTCCCGAGTAGCTGGGACTATAGGCATGTGCCACCATGCCTAGCTAATTTTTTTCTATATGTTTTTAGTTGTCCAGCTAATTTATTTCTACTTTTTTTAGTAGAGACGGGGTCTCACTCTTGCCCAGGCAGGTCTCGAACTCCTGACCTCAAATCATCCACCTGCCTCAGCCTCCCAGAGTGCTAGGATTATAGGCATGAGCCACTGCACCCAGCCTCAAATTTAAGACATTTTAAAACTCTATGTGACTTCTGGTTTCTGGCCCAATATATAAGAAAATTGAAAATTGCAACTCTCTCCTAATAAGTAAAAAGCTGAGAAAACTGAAAACTCAACTATTCTTAGATCCATAGAGAAGTGAGGTCACAGGGCTGCCCCCCAAGCTGAAAAGACAGGTGGGTATAGAGAATCATATTTATCAGAGCAAGAAACCACGAGCAGAAACCTTTGTGGGAGCTAGTGTTGGGGGTAGGAAAGCCTAAACTATAATTGATGAATTGCTAGAGGCTCAGTGTGAGCAACTCAGAGTTAAAAATTCCAGGAGGACCCGGTCATAGGGGCACCCTCACTGTTTTGTGAGTTAGCTAGTCCAGGAGCGTTCTCTAGTTCTCACAGTGAGTATCTTAGAAAATCTCTGTGTGTTTCCAGCAGGGGAAGGGTAAAGGGGACCATTTGGAAATATGACAGAACATTCTGTTCTTAACAAGATCTGCCCTTATTTCATCAGAGCTAAACCTGCTGGGATTTTATCAGTGCCTAATTGACCTGGGGAAAAGCAAACACTCAACTCCAGCCCACTCTAGCCATCCTGTTGCATCTAGGGCTGTGGAAGGGACCGAGAAGAACTTGTGAAGTTCACAATCCAGAGGCAAAGACTCACTAAAACACTAATCTAGGACTATAAATGCTTCCCTTCCCCCCATCTTACCACCACTACTACTAAAGGCCTATTTACAGTAATTTCTTTTACCTAGTACATTATGTTTAGCTATCAAGAAAAAAATTACAAGGCATACTAAAAGGCGTAAAACATGGATTGAAGAGACAGAGTAAGTGTCAGAGCCCGACTTGAATATAGCAGGGATGTTAGAATTATCAGACTGGGAATTTGAAACAACTGTGATTAACATGCTAAGGACTCTAATGGATAAAGTAGTCAGTATGCAAGAAAAGATGCTCAATGTGAGCAAAGAGATGGGAATTTTAAGAAAAATGAAAAAGAAATGCTAGAAATAAAAGCACTGCAATGAATGAGGAATGCCTTTGGAGGGATTATTAGTAGACTGTTCATGGCTGAGAAAAGAATCTCTATGCTTGAAGACATCTCAATAGACACCTCCAAAACTGAAAAGCAAAGACAAAAAGATGGAAAATACCAGAACAGAATATATAGGAACTGTGGGATGATTACAAAAGGTATAATATAAGTAATGTGACCAGAAGGAGAAGAAAGAGAAAAAGGAACAGAAGAAATATTTGAAAAAATAATGACTGAGAATTTCCCCCAAATTAATATCAGATACCAAACTACAGATACAGGAGTCTTAGAGAACACCAAGTATGATAAATGCAAAAAGAAAAGAAAAGAAAAGAAAAGAAAAGAAAAGAAAAGAAAAGAAAACCCAAAACAAACCCTACCCTAGGCCTATCATATTGAAACTACAGAAAATCAAAGATAAAGAAAAAATTCTAAAAGGAGCCAGACAAAAAAACCACTGTGCTCATAGAGGAGCAAAGATTAAGAATTATATTCAGCTTCTCAGAAATCATATAAGTGAGAAGAGACAGGAGTGAAATATTTGAAATGTTAAGAGAGAAAAAAAACCCAACCTAGGATTTCATGTCCTGAGAAATTGTCCTTCAAAAGGGAAGGAGAAATAAAGACTTCTTCAGACAAAATTTTGTGGGAATTTATTGTCAGTAGACCTGCCTTGCAAGAAATGTTCCAAGAAGTTCTTTAGAAAGAAGGAAAATTATATGGGACAGAAACTCAGATCTACATAAAGAGAGAAAGAGTACTAGAGAAGGAGTAAGTGACGCTAAAAGTTTTTATGTTTCTTATTTTTGATTGATCTAACAGATAACAGTTTATTCAAAATAATAATAGCAACAATGTATTCAATTATGTATGCTTGTGTGTGTATATATGTATGTGTATATATATATGCTTATTTATGCTTATATATAAGCAAAATGAATGACAGCAATGATACAAGGGTTAGAAGAAAGGAATTAGGATTATTTCATTATTATAAAGTACTTGCACTAGCAGTGAAGTGGTATAGTGTTATTTGAAAGTGGACTTGGATTAGTTGTAAATATATATTGCAAATTCTAGGGCAAACCACCAAAAAAGTAAAAAAATAAAATATAATGGATTCCTAAGAAAGGAGAGAAAACAGAATCATATAAAATGCTCAATTAAAACCACAAAAGGCAGAAAAAGAGTGGAAGACAAAAGTAGGAATAAAGAACAAGGTGACCAACAGAAAACAAAAAAAAAATATGGTAGATATTAATCCAACTATAGCAATATTCATTTTGAACATCAATGTCTAAATGTACCAACTAAAAGAGATAATCAGAGTGGATCAATAAACAAGACTCAACTAACTATATGGTGACTATAAGAAACCCACTTTAAATATAAAGATACATAGAAATCAAAAGCAAAAGGATGGAGAAAGATATTAATATATCATGCCACCGCTAATCCAAAGCAAGAAGGAGTAGTTATATTAATTTCAGACAGAGCAGACTTCAGAGCAAGGTAAGTGATAAGAGGTAAGGGGGGACATTATATAATGATAAAATGGTCAATTCTCTAAGAAGTCATAATAATCCTTAATGTATATGTGCCTAATAACAGAGCATCAAAATACATAAGGCAAAAACTGACAATACTCGTTCATAATTAAAAACTCTCAGCAAACTAGGAACAGAGAACTTTCACAAATGGAGAAAGAACACCTATAAAAACCTAAGGCTAACAACATACTTAATGATGAGAAACTAGAAGCTTTTCCACTAAGATCAGAAACAAGGCAAAGATGTCCACTCTTACCATTCCTTTTCAACGTTGTACTGAAAGTCCTAGCATGCAGTAAGACAAAAAGACATACAAAGCATCCTGACTGAGAAGGAAGAGATAACATTGTCTATGCTCACAGATGACGTGAATGACCATCTACATAGAAAATGTGAAAGAACTGAAAAAAAACCCAAAAAAACCTCCTGGAACTAATAAGTGATTATAGCAAGTTGCAGGATGCGAGATTAATATACAAAAGTCAATCGCTTTCTTATATACCAGCAACAAACAAGTGGAATTTGAAATTGAAACACAATAAATACTATTGACATTAGCACCACAAAATGAAATACTTAGGTATAAATCTAATAAAATATGTACAAAATATATATAAGGAAAACTACAAAACTCTGATGAAAATAAGCAAAGGACAACTAAACAAGTGTAGAGATATTCTGTGTTTATAGGTAGGAAGACTCAAAATTGTCAAGATGTCATTTCTTCCCAACTTGATCTAAGATTAAATGCAATCCCAATCAGAATCCCAGTTATTCTGTGGATATTGACAAACTTATTCTAAAGTTTATAGGGAGAGGCAAAAGACCTGGATAGCCAGCACAATATTGAAGGAGAGGAACGAAGTTGGAAAACTGACCCTATCCGACTTCAAGACTTTCTATAAAGCTACAGATACCAAGACAAAGTAATATTGGTGAAAGAATAGACAAATAGATTAGTGGAACAGAATAGAAAACCCCAAAAGAGACCCATGTAAATATAGTCAAATGATCTTTGACAAAGGGGCAAAAGCAATACAATGGAAAATAGTCTTTTCAACAAATTGTGCTGGAACGACATCCACATGCAAAAAGTTAATGTGGACACAAACCTTATGCTTGTCACAAAACTCAAAATAGATCATAGATCTAAAGGTAAAATGCAAAACTATAAAACTCCTAGAAAATAATATAAGATAAAGTCTAGATGACCTTGGGTTTGGCAAAGAGTTTTTGATTCTCTTAGTATGATTCCAACTATATGACATTCTGGAAAAGTAAACACTATGGAGACAGTAATAAAATCAATGGTTGCCAGGGGTTAGCGAGAGGGAGGGAAGGATGAATACGTGGAGCACGGAGGATCGTTAGGGCAGCGGAAATATTCTATATGATATTATAATGGTGGATACCTGTCATTACACATTTGTCCAAACCCGTAAAATGTACAACAGAAGATTGAACCCTATTTGTTAACTTTGGGCATTGGGTTATAATGATGTGTCAATGCAGGTTCATGGATTGTAACGAATGCACCATTCTGGTTCGGGTATTGATAATGGGGGAAGGCTATGCATTTGTATGGGCAGGTATATGGGAAATCTCTGTACTTTCCTTTCACTTTTGCTGTGAACCTAAAACTGCACTAAAAATATCTTTATAAAAAATTCCATTCAATATCTGTTTGATTAATATAATACCATCATTATTTTCTTTGAAAAGAAGCGTCAACTTTATTTTGCCACTGTCTAGTTACATTATTAAAGGTACTTTACCTCCATCTGCTGGAAATTTTAAGCAATTACCAGTTATCTACTCTTTCCTGAGGCACAGGGACACAGAGAGAAGTAAAAGTCATTGGAAATCAAGAAGCCGGGAGGCAAGAATGGATAGATAGGCACCACATGTACTCACCAGCAAATTGGTTTCACTGATCAACACTTAAGTGGACATATAGGAAAAACATTTATTGGGTGTGGGGCAGATGGGAGGGGGGAGGAGGGAATGGGTATATACATACATGAAGAGTGCGATGCGCACTGTCTGGGGATGGTCATGCTTAAAGCTCTGACTCGGGGGGAGGGGGAACAAAGGCAATATACGTAACCTTAACATTTGTATCCCCATAATAAGCTGAAATAAAAAAAAATTAAAATAAAATTGTAGATCTGCAAAATATCTACATGAAATAATTTCTTTTCAGAACTATAGTTAATATATAATAACCTGAAAATGCAGTACAGATAACAATGGGAACTACCATATTTCTTGGGAAGTTTCAAGTACTTCCAGGCCATATTAAATGATACTGAAACTAATAATCAAAAGTTGACAGTTCAACAACAGACCACATATATGATGGTGGTTCCATAAGATTATAATACTGTATTTTTACTGTATCTTTTTGGTGTCTAGATAAACAAGTACTTACCATTGTGTCACAAAAAAAAAAGTTGACAGTTGACATATGTGATAATGCTCATGCACCATTGTTTATAATAGTAAAAAATTGGAAATAACACAAATGTCTGTTAACAGGAACAAGGAAATGTTGTATATTCATACAGTGGAATTCCATACAGTAGTTAAATTGTGCAGTGTTGAAAAACTGTAGCAGAATTTGAATCCTAGCTCTGGCTGTGCCACTTCCTAGCAATGTTCCTTTGGGCAATTTACTTAACTTTGTGCCTCAGTTTCCTCAGTTTTAAACAGGTGAAATAATAGCACTCATCTCAATGGGTCATAAGATTGCTGTGAGGATTAGTGAGTTGATAAATATTCATAGTGAGGATTCAGTACAGGTTGGTTATAATAATTCTTATTACCTGAAGAAATCTAGTAACATAGTATGTGAAAAAACAAGTTGAAGAATGAAACACAATATTGTACCATTTATATAAAATTTTAAAACCTGTCAAAATGGGAGTGAAAGTTAGGGGGAATTTGGATTATGTTTATATTTTTGAGAATACCAAACCCCCAGGCAAAGGACTTAACAATAGTCTTGCATTTGGTTTCTACTGATTTCTGGACCACAAAGGAAAGAAATTGATTTACCCTCTGATCTCTCACTGTATACTAAGTAACTTAAGACAGAATCGTTAGACAGATAAGTGGTTTAAAAATGAACTTCAATCCCATTATTCCAACTACTGATATTTACAGAACCTGGCACTTTAAATGAATACTGGGTAATTCTGGTAGATAATAGTTCTCATGCAGAAATTGCATACCTGGATCTTTTCAGCAACCCAGTAGAAGTTTAGACCACTTTGAATTTAAGGATATTTGCACTGTCCAATCTCTGAGCGTGCGATCGTAGGATAAGAAAAAGTATAATAGATATTTACAGTCACCTCTGTTTAACTAAATGGATTACTTACTATTCTATAAACCCCACTGACTCATAAAAACAGTTTCCTAAATACTCATTGCTTTTAGGCTGTTTTCTTTCTGTCCCTTCTGACTGAGTTGTATGTTTGTAAAGGCCAATTGTGAGGCCCGGGCATGGTGGCACATGCTTGTAGTCCCAGCTACTCGGGAGGCTGAGGCAGGAGGATCGCCTGAGTCCAGGATTTTGAGGTTGCTGTGAGCTAGGCTGACGGCACAGCACTCTAGCCTGGGCAACAGAGCGAGACTTTGTCTCAAAAAAAAAAAAAAAGCCAATTGTGTTTTGTCCCAATGAATTACATAGTTTTGTTAGATATTACATAAATAGATGAAATATGAATTGTATACATGAAAACCTTGAATAAGGGATAAAATAAAACCTGCAATGTAACTTTTATATTCTTTGTGGATATATACAGGTGGAAAAACAAAATGGGAATGATACATACCTAATTTAGGATAATTGTCACTTCTAGGATAGGAGAGAAATAGGATTAGGAAAGGTATACGGTGGACTTCAAATCTATAATGTATAGCCTTTGTTTAAAGAAAGCAGAGGGAGGGAAGGAGGTACAAAGCAAATTTTTTTTTTTTTTGAGACAGTGTCTCACTCTGTTACCTAGCTAGCTTACAGCAGCATCATTATAGCTCGCTGCAACCTCAAACTGCTGGACTCAAGCGATCCTCCTGCCTCAGCCTCCCAAGTAGCTGGGACTACAGGCACATGCCACCATGTCTGGCTAACTTTTTTTATATTGTGTAGAGACAACATCTTACTGTGTTGCTCAGACTGGTCTCGAACTTCTGGCCTTTGTGGCACCCAGCCACACAAATATGTTTTAAGATACAAAGCCAGGTTTTGGATACACATTTTTCCTATTTTCCATCTTCCTTTGGTTTGTTTCTAAAGACTAAGTATTTCCAAAATTATCCAAAAATGCTCTAAAATTAATTTTTAAAGTGACTTAATATCTGAACAGGCCAGAATAGAATCACAAAAGGACTTGCTAGCACCATCCCCAAACTGTGTAATGAGGTACACTTATATTCCAGGGACCAGAACTGGAGAGGAAATCTCCGGCAGTTTAGGCAGTGAATCTCTGCATTATTCTTTAAGACCATTGCATGCTTATGGAATGAGTCCTGCCAGCTAGCTTTCTTTCCTGAAATCTGGTTTCCCCTTGAGCTCCCTGATTGGAGCCTTGGGCCTCAGGAGCAAACATGTCTAGCCAGACAGGCCTTAGACACGCCCCTCATACTGACATCTTAACCTTTCCCTTGACCATCTCATCTCTTAGATTATTTTATCCATTTATTTGGATTTGAATCTGGCCTGCTGGTTGGCAAGCCCCATGAGTTTATTCTTCATATCCTGTCCCATGCTGGGTTTCCTCTGAAAGCTTTGTGGAAAATGAATGGCATTGCTTAATCTAGTACTGTCAGGACTATTTTTTCTAGATAAGGAAGGAAGTCAACACATTCTTAAACATCTCATAAAATTGCATGGCACAATATCACTTGTTTCTTTAGGACAGAATCATAAAAATTATTATGAAATGTAAAGTAAATATTGTTGCCAGAATTGCAGGGAAAGAAAGAGAGATGTCATTTGACAAAAGCACTCCCAACCACCACCACCACTCTCACACCCATAGTATGGATTGAATCTCATGTCTGCACAAAATAAAAGGTGATGAAGGTGCTATACAGACTAGTTTGGGAAACCATCTTTGGGAAAGCTTTTTCCTCAACCCAGAGAAATGATTAGAATCAGGAGATAGTTTTATCCACAGGTACTAATTTTCTCTGTTTACTAAAACTACTGCTACTGTCACAGGATAGACTGAATCTCAAACCCCAGAAAGTTTCATGACATCTTTCTCTACATAGTTACATTACAGTTCTGTTTTGTTGAATGTCTTAATTTTGTATCTTACAGAAACAATGTAGAGTAACCTTATTTCTGTTTCCATCTCTTCTACTCATCTTGCTATGTGACCTTGGGCAAATCTTTTTTTTTAGAATTTCTCTCAAATGTATAGTGAACACATACAGTATTCACCTTAGTACCCACTTTCTAGCCTATCCAGACTGCAAAACTCCATTTTTCTAATTTCTGCCTCAAGCCATGAAGGAGTCTAGGCAGAATAAGGGGATACTGCCCTCTGCTGGTCCCTAGAACACACCTGCCCATCAGTGCAGTGGCCCTGCCCATCCTAACACTGAGGGACATAGTGCCCCTTGTGTGTGGTTGAGTAGACATAACAAGAAACCACAAAGAAAGAAAGCAAATTACATGTTTGGAAAAATAATAATATTTTACGTTTTGGGGTATTGACTTCTTATGCACATATCAGGAGATAGTTCTATCCACACGTGGTTTTCTCTGTTTACTAAACCTGCTACTATCACAGATGCCATAGCCATTTGTGACTGTCTTGCAACCAAAATTGTTTGTCCTATAGTCACTTCATTCTGCTGTAATTCTTACCTAGTAAACAGGTTGTGGGTTCTGACCCTGTGGCCTACTGTCACTCTGATTTGCACCATTTTTCTACCTTGGAAGATACAGAGGCCCACTGTTGTTCAAAAGATTTAGAGAAGGTTTTGCCTATTAACTTTTAGTTTGTGAATAAACAGGAAGATACAGGTTGAGTATCCCTAATTTGAAAATCCAAAATGCTCCAAAATTAGAAAGTTTTTGAAGGTTGACACAACACCCAAAGGAAATACTCACTGGAGCATATCAGATTTCAGATTGTTTTATTTGGAATGCTCAACCAGTAAATATAATGCAAATATTCCCATATCTAAAAAATTCCCAAATCCAAAACACTTTTGGTCCCAAGCATTTCAGATAAGGGATACTCAACCTGTAATGTCAACTGAAATGTGCCAAGGAAGGTACATATGCAGCATTAGTGAAAAAAATGCTGAAGGAGGAAGGCAGGGCTTCATTACACCGTTATGTTCCTGTATAGCTCTATTAAGTTTTAATTTAAAAATTATAATTATTAACTTTTTGGTGTGTTGATTATCCTAAAACTATACTTTATGAAAAATTGATAAGGGTTTCTTAAGAGCTCATATTTTTTTTGAGCTCATCTATATTAAAATATTTTTTGGACTATAAAATTTTTAGAGTTGCTATTCATTATATTGTGCTGCATTTATAAGAAATATAAATTTCTTGACTGTACTCATGGGAAAGGCAGTTGAGAATTATGCTTTTATCTTACTTGAATTTTGGGCGTTTAAAATCTCGGCTTGTGCACTGCTACTGAAGTAATTGTTAGTTCTTAGAGTAAAGGACTAAAAAGTAAAGCGGAAAAAAGCATGTGACCCACAAACCAAGTATCTTCATGCAGAGTATAAAAGGAGCTTGTGATTCACGGTGTGTGTGGCTTCTGCTTACGCACTCACAAAACCACACACATTTTGTCCATGATTTCCCATAGGTAGATTAAGTCCATGATTTCCTATAGATAGTAGTTGTGTCTTAAATGAACAGACAGCCATCATTAAGTCCGAAAATGATCCATGTGCACCTTCCCCTCAGTGCACTCCTGACTTTTGCTTCGTGGTCAGCCCCAACTTACAGCAATGTAACAGGGAGAATTGGATTTATACTGGTCACCTCAGCAGCAGCACGCAGTGCTATTTTGAAAAGGTCTTACACAAGGAATGCAGTACACAGGGATTCATACAGGCAAGATCACAACCCCTCTGCTTCTAACTACACAAGTACTACATTCCATGGTATGCACTGTGCCTATTTCAGCTCTAGACCAAGAATAAAATTGGCATGTATTGAGCATAAAATTTTTTACCAGATAATCTCGTATATCTGGTATATATCCCTAAGAAATGAACCAGCTTTTGCAGCATAACTGTTACATATGTAACCTTAATAGTAACATTTCAGGAGAAGAAAATTTGGCTTATTATATTGTTTCAAAAGAAAATTTATCAGAAACTTTAGTTCTACTCACAGAAAACAGATGAACTCAATTCTGAAGAATAAAATGGACCCAAAAAATGCCTGTTTATTGAAAATGGCACCCATTCCTTCTTGAGAAATGATGAATTTAAAAATTTTTGAAATATCCTTAATGAAAGCAGTGGCTGTAGAAAGATGACTCAAATCCTTAACTGAAATTTGGTGATGTAAATTATCTTTAAAATTAAAAATGCAATTTTATATAAAGTTTTGTCAGAGGTTTCAAGGCAGTATATTACCTTGAGAAACAAAATCATAAACTGGAGAAAAAAACAAAAGTGCTAACTGGCACTTAATTTGGCAGTTAATTTATTTTATGATTTGCTTTCAGTTCTTTTGGATGACGATTTGGTGTAGTAAAAGGAGCAGGGGCTTTGGAACCAAACAAACTTTGGGCTTGAAACCCATTTCCACCACTTATATAATTGTTATATGGCGTTGGGCAATCACTTAAATCTCCCTGAACCTTCTGTTCTCTCTTCCTTAAATTGGGGATAATGTGCATCTTATGAGATTTTTAGTATTAAATTAGACATATAAATATATATAAAGTGCCTACCAAGTGTCTGCAGAGTTAGTTTTCCTTCCCTTTATGGTTAATCACCTCTTAAGTTTACTCTAACTCTGAAGCCCAGAGGGAAGTCCTGGAAAAGAAGGAGGTTTAGTTTGTGTTTATCTTCCCATGCCCAGATTTGGTTACCAGAAAATGCCCTTGAAGCCCAGAGCAGTCTTCTAGGGAGTATGTGAGCCAGGCAGCAGCTTTTATGGAGAGGTAATGGACTAGAGTGAGCAGTAGAAAGGGTGCAGTTCCTCCTTCATGATACACCCTCATTCTGTATGTAAGGCCAAGCTGTAGGTTCACTCACATTTCACTTAGTGCCCTTAAAAAAAATGTACTCTAAAACTAAGTAGAAGAAATTTTAAATTATCTGGAGTTTTATGTTTAGGTTATAATGGAGTTTATTATATGTCCTAATTGTAGTCATATTTACCAACTCTACAGTACCTATTATATACACAGTAACAGTGCTAGGTACGTTTCATATATTCTCTAATTCGTAAAATAACAACTTTGATTTTTAGCTGTTGCTAAAATGCCCATTTTGATAGATTAAGTCACTGAAACCCTCAAGGATTCAATAGTAAGTCAAAGGTTACCGGTTAAAATGGAGTAAATTGCTGATTGCTAAACATGTACTGCCATAAGATACTCTTTAGAGAAATCCTTTGATCACATCTATGATTGACTGTGGTCCCTGTGACCTTTTGAACTATCATAACTCTGCCAGCTCCATGGTGATGGATATTGTGTGTTCTCACAGAAACTTGCCCCTGGAGTCAGCCAGTTTGCTTACACCTGTGTGCAGGACCACCCCATTTGGACAAATCAGCAGTTTTGGGAGACAACCTTTTACAATGCAGTGCAGGAACAGGTTCGCTCCCTTTATCTTTCAGCCAAGGAAGACAATCATGCCCCACATCTGAAACAAAAGGTAAGAGGAGAGACCAAAAGAAAGATACTTGTGGGGGCTAGATTCTGGCTTTAAGGAAAGCTTATATAGATGTTCCCAGGGCAAAAAGAAATCTAGCTACTTCCTACCAGTGTATTTGGGGGTTATTTTAGGGAGCCCTGTGGTGAGCATCTTTCTTCTGTTGATTTCTGACATGTTTTTCTATAATAACTTCTTAATACAGTTCTTTAGCCTGGGATTATTTAATATGTTTTAATAAGTAACAATTCTGTGGAAACAATTATATGAAGTTGAATAGAAAGAGCAAACCTAAAATACCTAAGCATACGTCAATATGCAACTAACTTCCCTGAAGAAATGTCAAATTAAAGTTAATTAACTCTAAAATAAATGCAAAATTTAGTAGTTCTGCTCAAAAATAGGCCAGGAATAAATCTAGGTCTTCTTTTAGGAATATTCTGTATATGTTTCTGTATATCTTATCAGCATAAAATGTCTTTAAGAAAAATATCAAGAAAATATTTTAAAATTAAAAAATTGTTTTTAGTTTGAAAGAGTAGTTTACTAGCTCTCTGGTTTGGGGCAAGTCATGTTACTTCTCTGTACCTTATTTCCTTATTGGTAAAGTGAATAGATATGATTATAAAATTTTAATGTCTTAATATATGTAAGGTGCATTGTAAGAGTACCTGGCACATAGTAAGTAAGTGTTAGAAACTGTCATCCTCATGAATTGAACTTAAAGCAACCTTAATCAGCATTATACTTCAGAAATAATTGGGTTGGTGGGGTGCTTTTGATAGTTTTTTTTGAGCAGCTTTAATGTTAATATTGATATATCTCAAAAGCATTCATAGAACAAACACATGCCACTGCTTTTATGTCATCCATTCTAAAGAAGTCTACCTGGGGCCGGGCATGGTGGCTCACGCCTGTAATCCTAGCACTCTGGGAGGCCGAAGTGGGAGGATTGCTTTAGCTCAGGAGTTCGAGACCAACCTGAGCAAGAGCGAGACCCCGTCTCTACTATAAATAGAAAGAAATTAGCCAAACAACTAAAAACAGAAAAAATTAGCCGGGCATGGTGGCATGTGTCTGTAGTCCCAGCTACTCGGGAGGCTGAGGCAGAAGGATTGCTTGAGCCCAGGAGTTTAAGGTTGCTATGAGTTAGGCGGACGCCACAGCACTCTAGCCCGGCAATAGAATGAGACTGTCTCAAAAAAAAAAAGAAGTCTATCTGAGCTGTAGGTTGGGTACAAGTGAGACCATAGATATACCAGCTCTTCACAAGTTATGAAGTGCTTTGCTACTGATTCCTTGGGTTTAGTGCATGGTTCCACTCAAGGCCTGTTAGATCTGAGGAAAAAAGACCAGGTTTTGTTTTGCAATGGTTGTTATGTTTTGTTTACATATTTTCATTTTTGCTGCCATAGATACTTAATAGAAAATTACTTAAAACATTTATGTTTTTTGAAGCTCATATGAAGTGATGGATATCGTTTGGATTGTGTTGCTTTGTTTTTTAGGATAAGCTTCCTGATGACCAGTATCAGGAGAAGACAGCAATGGACCTGGCAGCTGAGCAGCTACGTCTTTGGCCGACTCTGAGCAAATCAACTCAGCAAGAGTTAGTGCAACATGAGGAAAGCACTGTCTTCAGTCAGGCCATTCACTTTGCAAACCTCATGGTCAACCTGCTAGTTCCACTAGACACAAGTAAAAACAAGCTCCTAAGAACATCAGCGCCAGGTGACTGGGAGAGTGGAAGCAACAGCATTGTCACAAACAGGTACCAAAATGTGGACATATAGAAATCTTCCTCCTACTCTTCTTGGGGCCATCTCAGCAGACTTAGCAGAGAATATAAAGCATTTTGGGCAAATGTTGCTGTACATACTTCAAAAATTAACCATTTTTCTTCACCGTTAGACTTGCTCAGCTCTTCTCTATAAAAGATTTGCTTCATCCTACTATTCTTAACCAACTCCCACACTCTCTTCTCTTTTATGACCTAACTTTCCAAATTTCTCACCCATGACTGAACTAGCCCTTCAGTCACTTTCTGCCAAAGCAATTTACAGAAAGTTTGCTCTGAAAAATTACTAGTGAGCATCTTCTTGCCAAAGTGCTTATTTGTTTCCCAAATAATCCTTTTCCGCAACCTTATATTCATGTCCTTAACCATGTCTTACTCTCTACCATCCAGTGACTTTACCACTGAGAATAAAACCCACAATCTTTACCGTGTCCTACAAGGCCTAACAGGATCTGTTCCCTGGCTACTGCTCGGACCATATTTCCTATCACTCTTCTGTCAAATAAACTGGTCTCCCCACTGATGCTAATCCTTAAACACTCCAAGCATATTACTGCCTCAGGTCTTTTGTACTGGTCATCCCCTCATTCTGGAACACTGTCTCCAAAATAGTCACAAGAATCACTCCCTCAACTTTATTTAGGTCTCTGCTCAAATGTTACATACCCAGAGAGGCCCCTGTGGCTTCCCCATCTTAAGTAGTACCTCCATCACTCTATCTCCTACCTTGCATTATTTTTCTTTAATGACATTCTCCACAGCCTAATTTATTTCATATGTTTGCTTATTATATGTCTCCTTTGTCTGTTTTGTTCATTGCTATATCCCCAGAGTCTTTGCACATAGTAGGTACTCAAGAAATATTTGGTTGAACAAATGATTAAATGAATGAATAGATGAACAGATCACCCCAACAGCAATGAAATTCTATCCTTTTTAGGGCTTCAGTGGTGGATGCTGCAACATCCTTGTAGTTCTTCTAGCTCCCATAAATTATTCATCTCAGGTTCTTTCAGGCAGCTCCTCTTCTCTTTGCATTCTCAGTTCTTCTGCCAAAGTCTTTCTACTCTCTTGGAAAGTTCATCCAAAAGCCTAAATCTCTGGACCCAACCTCTCAGTCTCCCTAACTTGGATACTCATTTTTGTCAAGAGCACGTAAGAATTTCTGATCTTCCAGGCTAGACAACTTAGAGTCAGCATTTTGCACCATACAGTCAATGCACAGATCTCTTACCTCCTCTTGTATAGAGTTTCTAATCTATCCCCTGGTTATTTTACGTGAACAATGTAGTTTAGGCCCTTACTACTTCAAGCCATAATTATAACAGTCTATTAGTTGTTTCACTCTCTTTCTGTAATTTTTCTGACCTACTGCCAAAAGAATCTTCCTGAAATGATGCTTTCACATTCCTTCACTGCTTGTGATTCCACAAGACTCTGTTTTACCAATTCTGGGCTCATCTGCCTGATTTTTAAGATCTTCCTTAATCTGTCCCCAGCTTTATCTCCCACTGCCAGTCAAGTTGATCTCCATTATGACCAACAATAACTATATTTTCCTTTTCTTTTAAAGTTGTCATTATAGATGACCATGCTCTCTCAAAGTCTGCATAGTAAATGGGAAAGGCACCTAAGTCCTTTAATGGTTTCAGATGATGTGATGGCCATACTCTTTGCTTAGCTTTACTTTAACACTGATACAGCTAATGTGGTTGGCTTTGGAGCAAAGAGAAGTGAATTGGTTAGAACAGACAAATGAGTCTTTTTCATAATTAGCAATCTAATTTGTTGAGTAGTAGGAGCTGAGTAAGCAACAGGGGCAAAGATTGAGCTTTCACATCTGCTCCATTTCAAATTTGTTCCCCTGTCTTGCATGATTTTATCACCTAGAGAGGAATGATGGCTTCAGAGTGGCCAAATGGGTTGTAATTCACTCAGAGAGAGATAAATTCTGGCAAGAGAAGGGTTCATAGGACAGTTTAGTCCTTCCATATGGAAGAATATGTTAATTGCTGAGAAAAATATTTTACTTTGCCTACCAGGGAATATATTCCCCAGTTGCCAAAGATAGCCATATTACTTTGTTTGGCTCTATGTAGTAATTAATTTGGGAGGGTAAGTTTTTTTTTAAGAAGATTCAGGTAGCAGATAATAAATGCTTTATTTTCTATGGTTCCTGAGTTCCTTTTGGGAGAATGACAGAAGGTATCCCTTACAGAAACAAATCTGGGTCCAAAGGATAGTGCCTGACAGTATTTTCCAAATATAGGGAAGTAAGAACATTGAGCACATTTTGATTGCTATGTAAATTGACTACTCGGTAGTAGTCATTTGTTGCATTTGCATACTGACCTTGACCTCTTTCCTTGACTGTCTTAGTATTGCAGGAAGTGTAGCTGAGAGCTATGATACAGAGAGTGGGTTTGAAGATTCAGAGAATAATGACATTGCCAATTCTGTTGTGCGGTTCATTACCCGATTTATTGACAAAGTTTGTACAGAGAGTGGAGTTACTCAGGATCATATCAAGAGCCTTCACTGCATGATACCAGGTAATCACTTGGCAATATTAGAGAATCACAATATTAGAGATAATTGAGTTGCAGCACAAAACCTATAATACTTGTCTTCCATGCAGTTTAGATTATTAAGTATGAAATGTCTGATTTACTTAAGTACTAAGTTTGACAGTTGATATCGCTGTCATTTCACTTTGACATTTCTTGTTTTATGTTTATGGTGAAGGTGCATCCTCAGTCTTTCAAACACATGGTTTGGCTTGTGGAATATCTTTCTGATTTTTTTAGAGCAATTTTTGTGAAATCATATATAAGTCAAAAATTTGTGTTATTTTCAAATCGGTTTCATCATGGAACCAATGCAGCACAGACAGCTCGAAATATCAACGAGTGTTTGAGAAAGATGTGGCTAAAGAACACACAGTACATTGATGGTTTGAGAAGTTCCATTCCAGTGATTTTTAACCTTGAAAATGAGCTACGTGGGTAACCTGAGACCAAGGTGGATAATGATGAGCTGAAAGCTGTAGTGAAAAGCGAATCCATCTCAATCTACTTGTCAATTAGCAGCAAGGTTTGATGTTACTATTTCAACAATATTTGGACCATTTGAAACAAACCGGCAAAGTAAAGAAGCTGGATAGGTGGGTTCTACATGAATTAAACGGGCGCTAGAAGGGACACCATCTCAAACCTTGCTTTTCTTTGCTGTCACAACATAATGGTGAACCATTTCTATACCATATTATTACACGTGATGAAGAAGGGATTCTTTTTTAAAATCACAAGCATTCAGCACAATGGTTGGATAAAGATGAAGTGCCAAAACATAGTCCAAAACCAAATATTCATCAAAAAAAGCTAATGGCGTCTCTTTGGTGGTCAAGCGCTGGTATTATCCACGACAGCTTCGTGAACCCGGGCAATCAATTACAGCAGATGTCTGTTGCAACCAACTGGACAAAACAATGATGATGCTTGCAGTGAAGCAGCCGAGATTGGTCAGTAGAGACAGGCCAATCGTCTTGCAAGACAGTGCTCAACCACATGTTGCACAAACAACACTGCTCAAACTACAGAAGCTGGACTTGGAAACTCTGTTATCCACTGTATTCACCAGACCTTGCGCCAACTGACCTACCACTTCTTCCAGGCTTTGGACAACTTCTTGCAAGGAAAAATATTCAGTGCTCAACAAGCAGTGGAAAATACCTTTCGTAATTTGATTGCTACTCGCTCTTCAGGCTTCTTCACTGCTAACATAAACAAGCTACTGTTAAGATGGCAAAACTGTGTCAATAGTTTAGGCACATATTTGGATTGATTATACTGCTTCTTGTTTGAGATATAATAAATTACACTTCTGATTTGAAATCAGACATTTCGTATTTAATGACCTAAATATTTTCTGATTATTTTTTTTTATTTATTGAAGTGTAATTTATATATCATGCCTTTACTCCATATTAAGTGTACAATTAAATGGTTATTAGTAAATTTACCAAATTGTACAGCTATTCACATAAATCAGTTTTAGAGGATTTCCTTCCCCCTATTGAGACCCCTAGTTCCCATCCCCAACTACATTTCAAGCATGATTAGTTTTTTTAATGTTTATAAAGTGTTATAAAATACATATATAATATAAAATTTCCATTTTAACCAATTTTATGTGTACAATTCAGTGGCATTAATTTCATTTACAATGTTGTGCAACCATCACCATTATCTATTTCCAGAACTTTTCCATTACCCCAAACAAACACTCTACCCATTAAACAATAATTCCTGCTTCCCCATGCCCTAGCCACCAGTAACCTCTAATCTACTTCCTGTCTCTATGAAGTTGCCTACTCTAGATATCATGTAGGTGGAATCATATTTGTACTTTTGTATCTGGCTTATTTCATTTAGCATAATGTTTTCAGGGTTCCTACATGTTATAGCATGTATCAGAACTTCATTCCTTTTTATGGCTAAATATATTCTATTGTCTGGATATTCCACATTTTGTTTATCCATTCATCTGTTGATGGACACTTCAGTTGTTTCTACCTTTTGACTGTTGTGAATAATGTTATTATGAACATTCACATACAAGTATCTGTGTCCTTGATTTCATTTCCTTTGGGTATAAACCTAGGAGTGGAATTGCTGTGTCGTATGGTAATTCTAAGTCTAACTTTTTGAGGAACCACTAAACTTTGATTAGTTTTCAATTCTAAAATATCCAAAATTTGTTCTTACTCTGCTTGTTTTGTGCTCTTTTATTTGAATACCATGACTCATCCTAGGAATTGTAGCTATGCACATTGAGACCCTAGAAGCAGTACATCGAGAAAGCAGAAGACTTCCGCCTATACAGAAGGTAATTATTCCAAATTACTTGCTTTCAGGGTATAACATCTCCTCTTAAAAACAAATAATAGTCTGTTGTGCTCCAGAAAATACCTTCTCTTAACCTTTAGCAGAGACCAGCTCCAGTTTTAATGATATATTAAACTTTTAGAGGAGTTTGTCATATAGAACCCTATAAAAAGGATACTGAAATAGGGACAGTATCTTTTCTTAGATTCAACAAAGGAGCGGTAATAACCTCTTGTTGAGTCTACTTTTATAGGCAGGGCATAAATTATGAACAGTTCTAACTTCTAAGCCCAATGTAAGATTTTACGCTGTGCTTATTTCCCCCGAAAAAAGGATTTAAGGCAATTACCATAAATACACCAGGTCCCTGAATCTGGCTGTACATCAGAAGCAGCTGGGAAGTCTAGTAAGAATTCAGTCCTGAACCTCCCCCCAGCCTCCTGAATTGGGGTACTCTGGGTCATGGCCTAGGAATCTGTATTTTCACAAGCCTCCCAGATGATTAGTTTGAGGCAAGTCTGGCACCAATAGACTGGGGTTCAGGATCCTCTTGCTGGTATAAAAGAACTATTAAAAAAAAAAATTCAAAGGAGAGATCAGAAGCCAAATAGGTAGGAAAGAGAATTTTATCATAAACCTGAGATGCAGTGATCATTATATTTTGGCTTTACATTTAGCTCTAAGCTTCTTAGAGTCAGAAAAAGAATAGTCTGATTTATATAGATTTTATTGCTTAGTACTAAATAAACATGTTAGACCTTCAGGAGAGATTTTTTTTTTCCCCTTATCTCTAAACTCTTCAGAGGAGTATGTCTTATGGTTCCTCATATAAAGAATACTGACTGAGTCAAGATTTCCTAAGTTATGTAAATGTTCATTACTTGGCCAAGAAGAACAGGTCTTTTAAAAAACTCATCCATTTTCTTTAAGTATTTGTTTCTTCAATTTATGAAAGTAAAAATGTTCTTTATATAAAATTCAAGTGTGAAAGAAATATACATCGTCCAAAGTGAAAGTCCTCTGTAGTCCTCCCTACGCCACCCTTACCTCCACCTTTAAGCATAGTTGCACCAACCGTTAAGAGTTTGGTTCATATTCTTACAGTTTTTATTTTTCCAAAAATGAGATCATAATATGCATACTGGTTTCCAACTTGCTTTTTTTACTTAACAATGTATTCTGGATTATCTTTTTATGTTAACACATATAGGTCTATGTCATTTTTATTAAAGGTTGCAAAATGTTCCATTGAGTGGATATTTCAAATGTTTGTGTTATTTTCTAATGTTTTTACTGTTAACAAGCAATTCTGAAAAGAATCCTTTCATAGTTGGATGTACAAACTTCATTTCTTCCTCTTACCAAATCTACTTTCTCATTTGACTATCTGAGAAGTCTGGTCTAAGTTTTTTAGGTCTGTAACTGAAAAGATAACCTTAGTCTAAGTGTCAGAAACCCCACAAAGGTTGCATTTAAAATACTTTCTCTGTTGTAAGCCCAAGATTCTTAGACCTGCTCTGCTGCCAGGAGAAGAAATTGTTTGTGAAGGCCTTCGAGTCCTGCTGGATCCTGATGGAAGAGAAGAAGCCGCTGGAGGTCTTCTTGGAGGTCCTCAGCTCCTCCCAGCAGAAGGGGCCTTGTTCCTCACCACATACAGAATTCTCTTCAGAGGGACTCCCCATGATCAGCTAGGTGTGACTCATGATATGTCATCAGAACACGGGTATCTGCGTGGTACATGACGTTTTTATTCAGTCTGTGCACAGTAATTTATAGATCACTTCAAATCCAAAGTAAGCTTTTTGCCACACAGGTATTTGGGGGGGTTACTTTTGTCTGTCAAAGCTAATGATAATTTGGGTCATAGATTTTTACCTGAAGAATAAAGGATATCTTCTAAACAATAAATCAAGTGTTCATTTGCTGAAATGATCATAATTTCATATTGTAACCTAGGAATAGTCACTGTATCTAACTGCTAAATATGTCCTCTGCTGATTTGCCCCAGCTTTCTGAGTCCTGCAGTTAACTGTAAAGCTGAGGTCTTCCAGACACGCGATCCTTTTTGTGGAAGAATATACTAAGCATCACAGAGTTATGCAGCACTAACTAATTCCACTTCCTTCTTATCCTGTTTCAATTAGCCCCACTTCCCTCTTTGCAAACAACTTCTCTTCCACTCACCAAATACCCATAACTTCTATTTTCTACTAGTCTATACAACCTTCTATATTAGAAAGGAATAGCATGCCCTATCCAAAAGTAATCTGTATTATTGTCTTAAATTCACTGTAATCTTCATATAAATATTCTCATTGATGGGAAAATCACATAAGGTTTTGGGCAAAACTACTGGACTCCAAGTCATAAAGCTCAGATTTGGATTGCCGTTGACCAGTCTTGTTAGCTTAAGTCACCTAACCTCTCTGGACTTCATTTTCCTCTTCTATAAAATTAGGGAATTGGGTTTTCATTGATGATAATTCAGTGGTTCTTAATCTTGGCTGTATATTTGAATTAGCTGGGAAGCATTAAAAAAAAATAACCAATTTCTGGGCCCACCCCTTAAACAACTGAATTAGAATCTAAAGCAGTAGGAGACCCAGGCATTAATACATTTCTTAAGCCCACAAGTGACTCTGCTGAATAGTGAGGATTGAGAACCAGTGGGCTAAATGGTCACCAAAGTTCCTTTCTCCTCTGAAATTATTTATTTAGTAGCATTTGATGAATATGCACTACCTGGTGTGCATTTTATTGGACAATGGAATTTAGATGTATAAAATGTATTATCTTTAAAATCTTAATAGATACATCATTCCTAGGTTGGATAGAATCAAGATTGTAGTTATAAAAGATTGCTTACCAAAAAGTTGCTTTTGCTTAAGCAAAAAGTTGAGAATTTCAATAAAGAAAGATGAATTCATAGCAACAGCTGTGCTTATTTTGAAAAAGTGAAAAACAAAGCAGAATCTCAGCCCTCTTTGTCATATTGCTCTATACATAATTTACATTGTATTTGAAAGCACAAGTACTTTTAAAAGAAACTGAATATATAGTACTTATAATTTTTTTGTAGTAAGTAGGCCTTTTGTTAGATTAATAACCATAAACATACATTTTGAACATAATAACATGAGATAGTTATGTGGTCATTTAAATTGCTGTAATTTATTTCTTTTAAAGAAAAAGCCATGCTTAGTGCCATATTTTTCTCTTGTTTTTTCCTTTCAAATTTTGGGTTAATTTTACTTTTTAGGAAAATTATTTTTATCAAAGAAAATCTTTTTATTTGCTTTTTATTTCTTTTTAAATTTCCAATTGAAAATTTTTCTTTTAATTACAGACATAGAAATCTGATCATTTTACATGTGTTATATAACCATATGTTGTTTAATACATCCTAGAACTTAAATCCTATGTACATCCTGACTTTGCTTATCCTCTAGGTATGAACTTGATGCAAGAGGATAGTCAGAATTTTCCAGGTTAGGAATTGACAGATCCAAGGAATGAGGAATTCTGATGACAATAAATGAATAAATGTGT